>JAQGBT010001169.1:0-35397 GCA_034698585.1 Disparrhopalites patrizii
ACCCCCGTAAGGGCCCCCACCGCCCCCGAGGTTCCCATTCCCCGACTTGATGCAGTACAAGGCGGAGCTGGACTGGCTCCGGGATTTTAAGCGGCCATGACTCGTGTGTGTACTGCCATTCGCACCCATCCCACTTGGCTCTGGGAAGAAAACAAAAACATGGAGAAAGTTAATACACATTTCCACGGACGATCCTACATTACTCTCCTAAAAAATACATAATTAGGGACAGGCAAAAGCACTGAAATTAAATATGCGCTAGACCCTGTCAGTCTACCCAAAACATGTTTCTGGCACATTGTGGAGCCCAAATCTGCGAAAAAATAAAAATAAAAATAAATAAATCGCTAATAGCATACCTTCATGGCATAAAGCACACCTAGCGGTATTTTAAGAGATTTTACCGTAATTTATAGCAAAAATGAAAAAAATACAAACTAGGCATGCCACAACAAGCTTGTTTGCAAAAATGTCTTCATTAAGCGCCAAAATATGTTTTAAAATGAGGAGTTTATAATGTAAATAAAAGGTTCAAATGCGGCTGAATCCGCATGTAACAAAGATGTTTTTGCCTGTGATTTTCGCATACGAATTTTTCAGATTTTGAATACCGTAAAAACGCTAAATAGTAGCAAAAAACACCATAAAGCACTAAAAGCACAGTTTGGTTTTTTAAAAAGCACACATTAAGAATTTGTAAGCGCAATTTCGTGAAAAAATAAAGCGCAAGTTGCCTGTCCCTATACATAATTCTCCTGAAAAAAAGTCTTCATTACACCTGCACATTCAGAATATGTCGAGAGAGGAAACAGATTTGTGTTTTCAGGACATAATGGGAGCAGTAATAAGGAATTTGGTCAAAGTCCAGCCAAGAAAACGTCCTCCCCCCGCCAGATTTTACTTTCCCCTCACATCTCATTTATTTTGGATGAATAAAACTGTCTCATCCCTCCGAAATGGAGAGCATTGGCCACATTTTAAAATAAATCCCATTCCTTTTGAAAGAAAAACCTTGTCTCCCTTTAAAACTTGAGAATAGCCAACAAAGAAAGTATTTTTTCTTTACTTCAAGGCTTTCCTTGAACGGAGGAGAAAAAAAGGGAGCATTTAAAAAGCCGCACGCCCACAGATTTATGGACGGGGATGTCTTGCCCTGATAAATGTTTGGTGGTTCCAGCTGCTCCTGCCAAACCCCTAACTTTCTCCTTCTCCTTTCGCCCCAGTGCCAGGTCACACGTACTACTTGCATAGCTACACATGTTCCTAAATGGAATAAGCCACTCCACGTTGCCTTTCTCCACTTTCTCTGCTTTCCCCTACTTTCTCTCATCACAGTCCTGGAGAGTCGCAGTTGATTTTGATATAAAAATATGGGAAGGAAGCATTATTGAAGCTTTTAATCAAATTAACGGCTCTTCTTCTCTTTCCCCAGCACTTTTTCTTCTATCTCCTTTCTTCCTCTTGGAAGAGGATCTACTCAGCAGGATGTGTTGGTAGCTTTTTATTAATTAATATTCTATATCAAAGCTTCTCTCTCCTGCCTTTCCGTCCCAAAGAAAAATATGCATTCCCAGATTTGCTTGGAAAACTATTTCCCACTACTTTTATTATATTTACCCTTCTACCTCACTGACTTCCAATGTGGACCATATACCCACACGTGCCTCTCAGCAAATGCTCTCACCAAGTCAATGAAACATGTTTTCCGGGGAATTTATTCTTATAACACTGACGAATGAGTGAAAGATTAATATTTAACTAGTAACCCAGAGAGAGAGAGAGCATGATCAAGGAGAGGGAAAGTGAGAGGAGATGAGTAGGCGGATGTGTGTATTTATCTGGCTGGTGAGAGAGGAGAAAGAGTGGAAAGAAATCTATTGGTAATTCACCATGAAATTGTGGTTTACACGCACCACGACCCACACAATCAAATCTCTCAATTACATACACACATGCGTGTAAAGTTAAAAAAAAAAATCTAACTTTTGCCAGCAAAACTGAAAGGTCTTTGGGGGGATTTTTGGGGTTTTGAACTTTGATTAAAGTTCTCTCTTTGGTACAAAAAGATTTTTTTTGGGTGCGGAACATTGCCATATGCTGACTACTAAGGCGATTAGCAATGGAGTTTTGCACGGAGTTATGAAGTCTGTTTTAGCCTTGTTTCTAGGAATTACTCTCCTCACACAGACACGTGTGACATAAATAACATAAAGTATTGCTCCCAGGCTCATTTAAACCAACTTTTCTATTCTAATTCTCTGTATTTTAATATCCACTTATCCATCCTCGTCCTTCTGGGTCCCCTCTAGGTCTTTCTGGCTATTTCTCACTTCATTATGTCTCCTTGTTACTCTCTCGGTCTCATTGGATGGCCCTCTTTGTGTCCCTCTTTGTGTCCCTCTTTGTGTCCCTCTTTGTGTCCCTTCGTTAAACAACTTCATAATCCGCTCTCTCCCATCCCAAACCGTCCTTTACTCAATCCCTTTTGTTCCAAATCTTATTACGGAGTTCTTCCCCAGCATTTCTTCCTTCCATTCAGCCCGCCTTGCATCTCCCTGATCTCTCGGGCTCTGATAGTATCTTCCCGTATCACATTAGTTGCAGAACCTAACCATGTCCTCCAATTCTCCTCTTCCCATATGTACATCCCTACCAGGAATTATTGCAAAAGCCCGCATTTTTCAATGTCCTGATTACCTCATATCGTGAGGACGTTTCGTTTACCCTGGATCCATGTGCCTTGGTCGGAGCCTGGAAATTTGCAGACGAGTGAGCAAAGAGGTAGGATCACATATATTGTGGCTAAATACGGAGAGAGATCTGGAGGAACTGTCTGAGTGAGGAATCATATGGAGGCAGTTGACGGCAAGGGAGTTGATCCAATTAACTGGCTCCATTCCACGCTTCTCTTCACAATCTTCATGCTCACCTGCCCTTTGCTCTCTCTCCCTCCCTTGTTCTTACTCTTGTTTTTGTTTATTTCCTGCTAGATTAAGCCACACATTTCAACTCACTGAGTTTCTCTTAGCCTTCATGCATTGCTTGCGTCATCACTTGAACCACACACGGCCCCAACCTGTCTAACTCAGCCTTGTGAAGTCTAGAAAAATATCCAATGATATTGTTGCGTATGTATCGGGACATTCTATATTGGGACTAAGAAAGAGATAATGACTTCAGTAGATGTCCTACGGGAGATATTTGGGGAAATTCGGGCGGGAATTGACCCAATGTAATTTGAGGTAAGGGAGAATAATAAAAATAAAATAATTAAAAATGGTGAGCTTACTATTATTGACAGAAGGGTTGCTGTCCTGTGTGAACCATGTCATGACCGGAGGAGCCTGGGATGGGAAGGCATGGCTGGAGTGGACGCAGTCGAAGCTCCGATTCCCGGTCCCGAGTCCAGCCTTCTTCTTCTTACAAGCTCTCCGTCCACTTCCTCCGGCGCTGTTGAAGCCCAACCTCCTGATGCCAGGGCTGGAGCAGTGATAGTAGTAGTGTTGGAGCTGATTGTTGACTCCGGGACTACCGCTATTCTTGTGGAGGGAAGGCGGACCGTCGTCCCGACTCCGACAGAGGAACTCCCGGGGACTCTCGTTCTCCTGATCTCCCCTCTTCGTCTGCAGGTTATCTCGTCCGCCGCCGCCGATCCTCCGGGTATTTGAGGGGGAACAAAGGCAGGAAGAAATCTCAGCTACTTTCTTCTTCTCTCTTTTATCTACCAACTTTCTCCCCTCCTCGGCTAAGGCCTCCTCTCTTCCTTTGTTGGCCTTCAAATTCTCTTCCACGTCTTCTTCCTCCTCTTCTTCTTCTTCTTCTCCCTCCGCTTTGTCTTTGGAGGAAGCCGACCAACGCTTCTTGAGCCGTTTGAACTTCCCACTTACCCTCACGCCTGAGGGACTCGGAACTAATAATAAAACAAAGGGAAACCACAAATTAAAAATTGCACCCACGTCTATTTTCTCTCCACTTTTTAATTGTTGGCTGGAACGTACTAGGCTGGTGTTAGACAGAGTTTAACAATGCAAAGTGCGTGAGAGTCTACAACCAATTTTACTGACTGCACATTCCTTTTTAAAGGGGGATTTACAGGGTACATTGTAATAGGTGCTTTAGACGAATAAAATGAACCTCAAAATTAACGAAAATTTGCTCTTTTCCTTTTAGAAATTCACCGAATGCGTGCATATAACATTATCTATATGAACTTATATTCTTGCGCTAAGATTCAGTGGGAGAATAGACGCTATTTGAGCCATAAATCCTCCCTGTTAATCTTTGTATAAGGAAGAGGCTTTACAAAACTACAGCTGGCTGTGTTTGGGAGGGAATTCCCCCCGAAACAATTCCAGGTAACACCTCCCCATCCCATCAACAACGGGTTGCCTCCTCACAGAAAAAGGAACCCAAAACATTCCTGGAAAAAAATATACATCTATACTTCCCAGTATCGCTCCAGGCCACAAAAACACTTTCCCCACAGTATTCCCGCTACCCATTCCACTTTCCCGCTCCGAAAGGAAAGAAGCTTTTTAAAAGCTTCCTCCACCACTAACCCAGAAAAAAAAGCCTGTGGGATAGGGGAAAAGGTTTTTTTTCTGGTGTGAAACACTCATTTTTTATCATGTGATAAAGTTTGTCGCACGAATAAATTCTTCGGTATAACAAAAGGGTGAGGGAAAGTGAGAGAGAAAGAGAAAAAGGAGAATTTTTCTTTTTTCTTCTTTCTTCCTCAATGTTCCCGCCAGCTAGTTATGCTACGCATGTGGCCATTAGTATAATGCCAGCCTTTTAGATTGCATTGCTCTGGTAGTAGTTGAACATTTTATTTTTAAAAAGGAGAGAGAGAAAGTGGGAGACAGGGAGTGGAAGAGAGAAGACTGGATGTGTAAGAGAAAGAGAGGGAAAGAATGAAGAGGAATCGCTCTGTGGTAATGTTCAGCTGAGCTGATAAGATTGATGAGAATAAAATCGGATTAAAGACACATATTGGACTTGGAACGAGTTTGAAAAAGCACATGCTTTCCCCTCTCACCGTCCCTCTCCCTCTCTCTTTCACTCTTAGTTCACTGCACACCACGACAATTTCTCACTCTCTCCCTCACTTTCTCTCTCTCTCTGTCTCCCTCCTCACACAGATCCCAAGATTTATTTGAGGAAGTGGACTTTGTCCAGAAATTCTGTATTAGAATAATGAAAGGGAGGGTGTGCTTCCTCCGACCCCCCACGTAGAGCTTTTACACACAAACACCACCAACTTTACTCCTTTCCCCCATTTTCTACAGCCCCCCAAAAAAAGCTTATGTCTGATCCTTCTTTCCGTCTCCTAATCCATGTATGAAGGGCAGACTTACTGTGTGTGAGGGTATCTAGCGAATCCAAGAAAAAAATGGAATTTTAAAGAATAGATTTTCTAAGGTCTGGTGATATCCATCCGTCTTCTTTTGAGGCAAGGAAGAGCGTGGAATTATTTCCTTTTCTCCCGATTTACACACTGTGACAACGTCTTTAAACATTTCTTTGACTAGGTCTGGATTTCGCTAGTGATGCTATTAGAGAGTTGGGGGGCGGTCTTATCACTGGAGAAAGCACATCGGGAATTGAGAGGGCGGAGAGAATGGGGCAGATTGAGTCAGACGGAGCAAGGAAGGGAGAGAGAGCCAGAAAGAGAGAAAGAGGTAGAGAGACATTTAGAGATTAAAATAGGGAGAAGCATCCGAGAGAGCGAGACAGAGAGAAAGAGCCATAAGAAAAAAAAAGAGATGAAGTGGAGATGAGAGAGGAATTGGACGGAGCTTATCTTGACAATTAAACACGCTTTCTTGACTCCATTCATATTTCCGGGGAAAGCGCTGGGCGGCTATCGAGACTATCCGTCTTTCCCTTCCCTTGTACTACACTTTACTAGACTTTCTTTTTATCACTATTTTTTTTTATTCTTTTTTGGCCCTTTTTGTCATGGTTCTCTCGCACTTCCCCCTTCCTTCCTACTTCCATCTCTCCCACAAAGGGAAATCCTCCTGCTTTCAGCCTAGGCTCTTCCTTCTCCATCCTTTTTTTTATATGTCAATGAATTTTATATTTGTGTGTAAAGCTTTCTCTCCGGAATCTTTTTCTGTGTCCTTTGTGCTTTCTCCTCCCGTTTCCCCAGTGTTTCGCACGTTCCCCAGCCTTGAACAAGTGATGATTGTCTCATCAATCCGTTTCTCCTTCCCGGTCCCAATTATTTTGTTTCCGCACACGTAAGTCGAATTATTTTTGACCCTTTTTATTCCCATTCCCTACGACCCCCATTATTTCCCATTTCTACTCTCTCTCCAATTATTCTGATTTAATTTCGTGGATTTTTTTCATTCCAGGACTAGATTTTTGTAATTGCTGGGAAATTACATGTTTTAACGTGGGGACGGAAAAGGATGGTTCTACATTAAGAGAAAGTCGATTTTGACTTTGATTCTTTGAAATTGTCCTGGGTTTCTCTCATCTAATCTTTCTAATGCCATCACACGATCTTGTTTATTGCTTCCCTCTCCTTCTCCCCCGTCGCCTGTTTTTCTGGGGTCCGATTTCACTCACAATTTATTAAGTGAAATATGTCTACTTTTCTTTATTGATATGGCTTGAGGAACTCCAGGACCTAGCAAGAGAGTTTCTCTCTCTCTCTTCTCTGTCTCTCAAGGAAATAATATGAGGTCTGGGATGTCAATTTGGCTAATGGACGTAATAGTGGGTAAAATCTGAGGTGTAGAGCATGGAACGTTAATGAAATAATAGACGGCGTGTTTAAACTGTACCAAAAAATTTTCCGTCGCGGGAAAATGGACGCAGTGGAATCGTGGAATGTCCAGAAGGGTTTAAGTAGGTCTGATTTTCCACCTGAATTGATTTCTCTCTCTCTCTCTGTCCGTATAAGTCTTGGGTGAGGACATAAATTAAATGGAAGGCAGACTGCCACCATAATCCCCATGACAACGTTTAAGTTGTGCCCAATAAACAGGGAAATACACACACGTGCTTCCCATTTACACGCACTCTTATTCTTTGCACTCCCGCGTCTTTCATAATACAGCCGAGTCACTTGCTGTGGCTCCTCTAATAGCTTTGGCTCCAGCTATTCCTTCAAAGGAAACCACCGTGGATGTGTGGTGAGTCATCAAAGTGATTGGTGCCATTATGATTTCCCCACCATCCTCCATTTCTAATGTTAAAGCTCCTCGTTTTTTGTAGGAGCAATAATGTAATTTTATTAGGACTTAATAATTTATTTGCAACCCCCACAAAATACTTTGTAGGTCTTGCTTACAAAATACAAAATTCTTTACTTTCTCCAACATTTCTTTCTCCTTCAAGTCTATACACTTTGGGATCTTTCTCCATGCTCTTCCGGGTTTATTTTTGGAACTTTCTCCCCACGCATTTGTATTCAACTCAATCCATTAACATTTTATTTTGTGTACTTTTCCAAAAAAAACTTCCTGTAAATTTATACCTATGACCTGAAATGGGCTGGGAAAAGACGGGGAAAAGGAATGTCTCTGGAGAGGGAATTCGCTTCAATACAGAAACCCCAACTTTTATTTTTAGGGGGGATGGAATACGTGTAAATTGATCCTAAAACTGTTTCTACGAGCTACTTTCCCTTGTTTTTGTTTGCCCCAAGAGGGATCTAAATTTCTCGGTAAGTGCCTTCTCATTTCACATGACTCTTGTCACAATAATTAAACTAGCGTTGTAAATAATACTCTTATTTTTAGCTTATTGGACCCTTGAAAGTAAAATACGATCCGCTTTTTATGTAGATTTTTGTACATATTATTTGCCAGGTTTGTATTTGTTTTAAAAATATGTTTGAAAATGAAACTATTGGATTTTCTCAGCCAAAATTGTCGATTTTCCCGCTCTTAGTCACGTGGTATGGTATGAACTATTATTACAACCCAATTATTTAGAAGTTTTCAAATTGTATTGTTAATGGGAACAACATATGGAGGAGTGCTGAAAAAAACCAGTATTTTTAGCTACTTGACAAGCATGTGAAAGTTGGCGGGTGATTTTACGCTTGGATGAGGATACAAACAAATTATGAGGGAAGCAAAGTTCATAAAACAATTTGCGTTTGTATCAAAAAGTGCTTCAAAAAGTTTGCTTTCTACGACCGAATTGAAATAAAAAGTCTTCCACAAGTGTCATCTTAAAAAGACAGAGGAAAAAAGGTCGCTTGAAAGATTTAAACTTGAAAATTATCTGTACGTTGCAAATAAGAAAAGAAGAGGACTCTCATGACTAGTGTGTTCTTCCAGCGGAAAAAAAAGTTTCTTTTCAGGGAAAAAAGTATGGAGTACAAAAAACAAGTGAAGAATCTTACTTTTCAATTTCCCTGGAGAGATCTATTGAAAGGAGATGGGATAAAAATTGTGCTTCAAACTATGTTTAAAAGAACTTCCCACTAGTCCCTTATCACAATTTAAAAAGAATTCTCTAAAGGAGTCTTGAAGCTCTTTTAGATACTCTTGTGTCTTCGAATTTGTTTAGGACGGAGGGTCCTTTTTTTAATTTATAACAAAAGGAACTTCAAATAAAAGTTTGTTTTTGTGACGAGGGGAGAGCGAGAAAGAAAGTTAAATGTATGCAAAAAGCGGTTTTAAATGGAACTTCGTAGTTTAAAGGAATTTGAAGAGAAAGGAGGAAAACAAAAAAGTCCAAAAGGCCTTGTTTTAGTCTAAACCACAAGAAGTAAAACTAGTTTTGCCTCCAAGCCAGGGACTTTCACCGTACAATAAGCCATTGTTAGGTTATCACAACAAAAGATGGAAGGTGGAGGATGGATGACCAGGACAAAGAGAAAATCCTTGAAATACAAAGACAAAGAAATGGAGGGAGAGCGTTAAAAGAGAAGATTTCGAGAGAGAATGGAGTTTCTCTGCTTCCAGGGACACAGGAAGTGATGAGACAGAGATAAAGCCAAAGAAGCTGCAAAAGAAAAAGAGAAGACAGAGAAAGTGAGGAGACAAAGACAAGCGAATATCCAAAGAGAAAGTGCGGATGAAGGAGAAAGTGGAAAAATCGGGAGAAAATACAACTTTTGTCTTACAACACGATTCCATGTCAGAGTGAGTTGTGTCAGGAGTAATGAGCCGAACAAGTGTTCTTCCTCTGCCTCCTCGCAGTCTCCTTGATGGAGGCGCTGAAGAGCTTTTTCTCCCCTTTTTGAGAGAGGGAAAGAAGAGAAAGTTTGACGCCACTCAGTCAGTGGAAGCCTCCTGCTCTCTTGGTGATTACATGAGTTGTCATAAGTCACTAATAATAAGTAACTTCCGCAAAAAGGATTAATGACCCAAAGTTATTCAAGTTTTATTAATGACACACACACACACAAAGACAAACTTGAAGTGAGAGAAGAGAGCCACAGACAGACAAACAGAAACTTTCAACCACCTTCTGTTTCTCTACTTTTCACTTCCATAACGTCCACCGGCAATGAAGTGGAATTTCCAAGCCATCCACAAAAGACACATGGAGGAACAATTTTTTACAAACACCCCAGAGAACTTTCCATGTATTTCCCCGTTTTACATGCACGTTTTTGTTTGGATTCCAAGATATGGATTTTGTACTGAGAAATCATTCAACTCGTGTTTTCCATTCTGAAGATATGATGAAATGGAGATCTTCTTTCCCCTCATAAGTTTGTAACAGCCACAAGGGGAAAATTGCAGGATTTACACGTATGAATGTATTTCTCCCACCACTCAAAAATATGTTTTTTCTCATGCAAATCTTATTTGTAGCAGGTTTAGTGGTAATAGTGAAGAATCAGAGGCTTTTTGCGAAGAAAACGTAAGAAAGAAAAAAGAAAAGCTGGGGTGAAAGGGAGAGAAAGTGAAAATGAAACGATTGGACCGGACTCACTGGAGCAACTAGAGACGGAGAAAGTTGGGAAAGTCCGCACACACAACAAATAATGGAGTGAGTGGCGGTGGAGGCTTTGGTGAGATGTGCTAAAATATTATTATGTATATGCATGTCTCTTATTACTCGTATGCATGTATTAGCATGGATCCTTTCTAAAATATGGATCGACAACTTTATGAGCCTTCAGTTCTTTCTCTTTCTCTCTCTCTCCCTCATTCTTTGTTTGTGTATGTTGACGTTTAGAACCTGGAAAACACGCTGTAGTGTTTGTGCTGAGGAAGGAACACAATTCAGGCAACTGAACTCTCTCTCTCTCTCTCTTTCATATTATAAAAAACACTCTTGAGAGAGGAAATCGTATCAAAGTTGAATGGGGAACGCATTTTATCGTCTAAACATTGCTTCCCTCGTCCTGGAGACCAAGATGCCTTTTCACAATCTACACATTGCCGCAACTTTCCAGCACGCCACACTCACATGGAGAGAGGCTCCAGGAATGTGTGAATTGCATTGGCTTTGCAAAAAATTACGTATGTATATGGTTATTATTATGACCCGTGGTTTGGGTCCTTTCAGCGTGGTTTAAAGGGATTTCCTGCTGGCTTTAACAAATAGTCTTGACTCGGAGAGAGGATATTTTTTTTTGTTTCTGGCTTTTTTTTATTTACTGTTATTTAACCCTTTTCCCGCTTTCTCTTCTCCCCCTTTTTTCTTTTGCTTTCTCTTTTCATTTTTCCTTACGCTTTCTCATTTGCTCCCAGCTTCCCTTTTTTCCCTCTTTTCCTTATTCCATGTACATGCCTCCATTAATTCCCCTTTTCATTCTTCTTATACTATTGTTCCTTCTTCCTTGTTTTTTCGTAGATATACATAGATGTGTACTATACCTTTGTTGAATTGTTTAATAATTACTAGAAAATATTACAATCCAAAGCCTTTGCAAATGTGTGTGGGTTGTCACATTTTTTCCCGCGGTTTTCCTACCTGCTCTTTTGTCGGAAACGACTTGAGCTAACGAGAGGAAAGAATGTGACATTTACAAAAGGTTAACAACTGGAATGATATCTCCTTGATTTTATACATTATGGACATACTACATATGTATGTAGGTATGTGCGTTTCCAGATACATTGCGCCTATAAAGCAACGGATATTCCCTTATTATTGCTGACTCAAACCCCAAACAATTTGGAGCAGTAATCATTCACTGCCTTCACATTGAAGCACACAGAGCACATACATACATATATTTATATTTTATATATACATGTATATATTTTTGTATTTGTTTTCACAAACAAAAATGCTGCCCTTTCCCCCCGTGTTTCCCCTTGTTTGCTTGAAGCATACAAGTATTTTAAATAAATGCCATCCGCTATCAAAGAATGCGTTTACATAATGGGGAACAGGAGGGAAGGGTTACATTTTTTGTGGGGTCCAAACACATAATTGTTGCTGAAGGTATGGTGCTTCGAAGGGAGGATTGTTTTTTAGGTAATCACAAAGAAAGGCAGAGTGGCCGGAACAAATATCTGGATTGCTGCGTGTCCCCCGCCATCGACCCTTGTGAGCACCCCTGGACCTCTCAAAAAAAAGTATTATTTTTTTGGGGGTTCTCCTCCCAGTTATTAGTGATACATACTTGCTATCATATTCCACTGGCTTGGGAAGAAAGGAAGTTTTGAGGTAGGAAATGGAATAAGTTTGTCCATACATACATGCATGAGTGGAATGTGGCATGGAGCTACCTGTCTCACCCTCAACTGTAGATCCGCAGACGCACTTGCATGGACTGGTGGCAATAATTATTACTGGAATCCAGCACGCAGCGGATCTAATATTGTATTTATATGTACATATCTGACTATTTAGTCTCCGTCCAGCCTGACTTTATGATGGAATTGCGTGACTTCCTCCCGTGCATGTCCGTCTTGTGATGGGAAATGACAGAAATTTTTTCCAAGGTTCCCCATCCATTTATTCGGTGAAGTCAACTATCAGAATGATCACGTTTTGTCCAGAGGATACTATTGTCAAGGGTTTAAATTTAAATAAATACAAAGTTTTTTTTTCGAACTCATCTCCCGCCATAAACCTTGAATCCTCCCTAGAATATTTGACTGCACGCATTTTGGTTTTGATTGGAAACGCAATTACCTGGACAATTTTTTTAAGAGGTATTGATTTTGAGCATAAATTGGGAAACCACCTTCCTTGAACAAGTCTGAGGATATTTGGAAGGTTGGCCTAATGTCACCACTTGGCGGGTCGATAGCTATGGGAGGAGACAAAATAAAGGAGAAGCAAAAATAAAGGAGAGGCACAACAGGAACAACTGACTCCTCCACCTTTATTTCATGGAGGGAATAACACGCAATGGCTGAAAACTTGGTTATTAGACAGCTCCAATGGGACTTTCAGAGAGGGCACATTTCATAGAAAATAGGTGAAATAAAAA
The DNA here is from genome assembly GCA_034698585.1 of Disparrhopalites patrizii. Lineage (NCBI taxonomy): Eukaryota > Metazoa > Arthropoda > Collembola > Symphypleona > Sminthuridae > Disparrhopalites > Disparrhopalites patrizii. The sequence goes on from JAQGBT010001169.1 coordinate 12,374, forward strand.
AAAACTTGTTCTTCCTCTTCTCCTTGTTACGACCAAGAATTGATTTTTCCCACACTTTGCACCATATTTTCCCTAAACATCCTCAATAGACTCCCATAGGCCATTGTAATACATACGATAAGAGAAAAGCTTTTTTCCGTCCACCCTGCATGTGTAATGTTTGGGTGTTGTTAACTCCGAACAAAATGGGAGAAAATTGGGTTACATTATCTTCATAATTGGGCAAATGCGGGCAAAGAGTCGACACTGATATTTTTCACAGCACGTTGGTCAAATTAGAACTGGGAGCAATTTCTAAGCATTCTCCTAGCCTTTTGTCCATGATCAACCAAGTAAACATTACATTTAACCTCCACATTATATAAAAGCTCTGTAATGGCATGGTATTCTCCAAGTTAAATCCAGTTTCACTGTGAAATCCAGGTAACAAAGGGAGGATAGGTGGAAGCGCAGGAAGACAAATTCACACCTTTTTCTTTGAATAATTTGTGTGTGAAAAAGTGATGAGCATGGGTGGAACGGGAAGGAATAAAAAAGATAAAAGAAAGCTTTTGCAGGAAATGAGAGAAAGCCATGGTTGCTATGGAGCTTCAGGGTTCATAACATACGTTTCCCCCGCAAGAAAAAAAAATCTCCGGCGTGCTTCGGACTTTTTTCTGTATACTTGCATTATGTATGAGTGTAGGAGAAAGCCAAAAAAATGGAAGAAAAAGAAGTTTTTTTTAATGTTTTCTGGAATGAAACTCCGCCAAAAAACTTTGGTGCGATTGGCTCTACCTGGCGAATTTTTATTAGTACATATTTTGCCGCATTAAGTTGTGTGCATAGCAAGTAAGGACTACTGAGTTTTGAGGAAAGAAGAAAGAAGAAAAAAATAAAGAAGAAACAGTATGGGGATGACCACCTTTAGCTTGCCTCCGTCTGTGTATTGAACCAACGTGTGCAGAGCAAGGCAGGGGAGTCTTCTGGGCTCTTTCTCTTGCATTGAGTTGAGAGGGACAGCGGAGAAATGAAAGCCTTACGTAAATGTTGGGGGGAGTTTTGTGAAGCAGCTGCCAGGTACAGCCATGTAAGGCTTATGTCTCTCTTGAAATTGAGGGGGACAATATGGGAACACGTGTTCTCCTCCTACAGCATTTTTCCCTCCTCAAAAAGGTATTTAGCACATGAGATATTTCTGCCTATTTCCCTCTTTTGCGGAAGCTGGAGCACATGGCACTTTCTACGGAGCAAGGCAACACCTGGGGCAGTTGGAGATACACACAGAAGAATATCATGGATGAAGAATCATGTGTAACCATCTCCACCGAGCGCTAATTCACGAAGTGATCATCTCCATTCTGTCTCAGTGTATAAAGTAATCAAGTTCATTTTAAATCAAATAGATGCCCTTGGGCCTTGGACGAACCACCGCGCTTATACGTTCTTTTTAGCTAATTTTCCATCCGATCGTACATTTAATTTCTTCAACTAAATTGCATCGAACTTTTTCGAACCAAACGTGCTAGAGAACCAGAAATTTAACAATGAAAATTAATTTGTATAATTAATTTGCAGTGGGGTCGGACTGAAGCCTGTGCTATTCTACATAGTAGATGCGATTGTAGTTTTGACAAATTGAAAAATTTAATTTATTTAGGTTGATTAGTGAGTAAATAAAATCCTAATTAAAATTTCTCATAATCTTCATTTTGAAAAATGTATTCAACTTTCTAGGTTTTAATTTATTTTTGGAGATGATCACTTACTGCACGCAAGAAAAATGGAGATGATCACTTCGTGAATTAGCGCTTGGTGGAGATGGTTACATATGATTCTTCACCCACGATATGTGGAAAGTAAAAAGAAAAGAAAGTAATAGAGCGAGAATATCCTAGAAAGATATGAGAGAAATGTAAAGGTGAACACGGAGAAAGGAAATATTGAGGAAGAGATAGTGAAAGAGACATAAGGAAATCGAGAGAGGAAAATTGTGGAAGGAAGGAAAATGATTTTTTTTTATTTTTCATTTTTTAGAAGAAAAATGAACTTCCTCTTCCAGCACGTGCTTGGCCGGGCATCTCATTACAAGGGACAAAGCCCGACCTCCTCGTACTTTTTGATTTCCTTCCGCATTTTCCCTTTTAACATCTTCCCATAATATTCTTTCCTATTTCATTCAAGAAATTTAGAAAACCCTTCCGTGATGTCATCATGGCTATCTTCCGAAATCTTCTCCCATTTCCCGCAACGTTTTTCTAAACTTCCCGGAATGAAGTTCCCTTTTATTCAAGGTTCTTGAAGATTCCCTCATTACCAAAATAGGAATGGGAGAGAGTATAATAAATTTGTGAGCTTCCTCATTTTACCATAATTTGTTCTGGGCATTATAATCTACTCGTCCCCGCTCCTGTGGCTTCCTCCACCGTTTCATCTCCATTTTAGACTCGTGGTTCACTCTACATGTGTCACATTTACTGGGGGAATTTTAAGCACGTAGGTATTCCGGAGATTGTGTTTATGCTTATTTCCATCTTTTTTAGTCAAGATGTACGTTGGGCATCCCGCCCTTTTCCCGTTTGCTGGGCCAAAGGAATCCTCCCTCAAAAAATCATTATTCTGTGCATGAATCCCATTTTTTTGGGAGGGTTTAGCCTCCCCTATGATTATTATTGCAAGTACTAGTTTTAGAAGCTGTTTCTCCTTATTTGCTTAAATGAACACCGCCACACTTTTGGTGACGGCTGGGAAATGAATGCAATAGGAAATTGTATAAGTGTGTGTGTTTGTATAAAAGAAATCTCTTGTTTGATTTAAAACCACGACACGTCTCCTCCGTGATGAGATTGAAGTAGAAAAAAAGTCACACATTTGCATTAAAGTTGCTTGCGTGCAAGATTCACAATCTTGTGCTGCTTTTTAAAAAAAAACTTTTCGACAGTCTTTTTTCTTTATCAGTTTATTTCCCTCTTTTATTTCCAGGAGAAAAAGCCTTACACCAATGTAATAATTATTCCTTTTCTGTCATCTTCCATAAATTTGCCGTTTATACAGTTTTTATCTTGCGCAGAAGGCGTTGGCTTTTAGCTTTTCTTTAATATTATTTTTTAAATTAAATTTTTATTTCACTTGTCTTAACCTATTATTAATTGCAGGATACCTGTACACAATATCAAATGGAAGGAAATCAGAAAAAATAGTGGGCCAGCAGGCGAAAGAGGAGGAACCCCAGCGCAAGGTCATTATTTCCATACAAATCGTCCCTACCAGTACAGACTAGACAGAAAAAACATGGCCTGCTCCAGGCACCTCCAATTTTGCCAGTTTGAATTACCCTCCTCTTTCCCTCATTAATTATTCCATTCCCTTTATGAGTGTAAAAATAACTCCGGGCAATGCGTTGGAGATTACCCCCAAAAAATGTATGATGCAGTTGAGGAAGGTCGAAGAAAAAATTGCAAGGCTATGTGAAAGATAAAATATTAATTCGCTGTACAGGAGCAGATCCTTTAATCCCATTTTTATTAATCCAACCCTACATATTTGTAACCTTGCGCAGGGTCCCTACATAATGTATCCCATGGATTTCATTCCGCCTTTAGCACTTCCCAAACAAGTGTGCTCCTTGTACACGTGGGAAAAAGGGAGCAGAGAGCAGAGGAGAAAGTGTGTGAAAATGGAGTCGTAAAATCCCAATAGATTAGTGTAGTCCATATAACTTCTTAGTAAATGTAGGAAAGAGAGATGGAGAGGAAGTGAGTGAGAGAAAGCAAAAAAAAATGGGGGAAGAAAGAGTGCATTCCCTTGTCAAGAGAGAGTTGGAGACACGTGTAGGAGAAGTGAGAGGGGGAGGGAGAGACATCACAAGAAGAAAATAATGGCCACAAGCTCATCTTTTAATTTCCTTTCTTCTCCTTGTCTCTCTCTCTCTCTCTCGGACTATCTCCCTCATTTTTCCTCTCTCCTTGTCCAGTCCAATGTTGTTGTGGGCTCAAATGAAATGGTTACTACCATGTCATGTGTAGGAAATGCTCCAACGTTGTTCGAAAATGTTTCCTCTCTCCTTTCTCCACATTTCCCCTTACACTTTCCTCAAGTGGTGACCATCCGTTTATGTTTTTTTTCTCCCACTTTACTACTTTCCTTGTCTCTCTCTCTCTCTTTCTCTTCTCATCCTCCTCCTCCTCCTTTCTTTTTTCCTTTTGGTTTGGTCCCACACATAAAGTAGCGCTCCACCACGACTCACCGTTTATTATATCTATGTGTGGAACCAATTTCTTATATTCTTTTCCTTCGTTCCGTCTTTTTTTACAGAGGGAAAAGGATAAATGTTTCCCTGGTACTTTACTTTCCTATCGTTCTCTTTTTCTCTCAGATGTTAGCCACACAGTAAAGTTTTTTTAGACCGTAAACAACGCACTTATCTCTCTGGTATTTACAATTGCCTCCGTACACTTTCCTTCAACTTTCCTCTTGCTGGCGTAAAACAAAATCACTGGGACATATAACACACTATTAGTAGGACCACAAAAATGTATTATTTTCGCAGTCGATATACCACACAGTCAGGAGGGAAATGGGAAGGTAGAGTGAGTTCCAATTTCTTGGTCAGACAAAAATGTGTACTAGCCTTCAGTTTTTTTTTTCGGATGGATGAAGGGAAAATGCTAGGAGAGGATCCTTGTGAATCCATATAGTTCTTTTATATTTACGTCCAGAAAAGTATACTTACTTGCGTTTCTCGGAATTCTGGAGGCAGCAGGGGAAAAGAGAGAAAGGGAATCAAAGAAAGGGAGAGAGAGAGTTAAAAGCTTGGTGTCTGATCTCTTTAGTCTCTCGCTCGGACATTTATTTTCGAATTGGACTAGGCTATGGATTTCTACTCTTTTTTGCCATATATGTACATATATGTGTATAGCACACAATAATAGTACAACCTCATATTTTTCCTACTGACTGACTTTGTTTTCTGTGACGGGGACGTAACATGGGGGAAGAGATTGTTTTTCTTTTTTCATAGATCAAATCTTTGCTAGATTGAACTACTACGAGGAAATAGAAAGAGAGCAAGAGAGAAGGAAAGAGACCACTTTTTGGGGGAAGGAAGATGCATGTTGAAGAAGATGAAGCGATCCCAAGCTCAAGATGATTGGCCTTGGCCTAGGAGAAACTGAGGATGAAGACAGGGGAAAAATCTGGGGAACTCCGAAGATTAAGAATGAATCCCTGCAAAAGGGAGAAAAGGGGCAAGGGGAGAAACGTAAGTAGGACAACATAAATGGTCAGCTTATGGAGAAAAGGAGAAGAAATATAAAGAAAAGAGAGACTTTGCTAGAGCCTCCAAAATAGCGAGACATATCATTAGGAGGAAACCCAGTGCTTGAAGATATTTCAAGATGAATTTGGCAAAAAAAGCACAGATTGACAGAAAATATGTATCACAAAAAGGGACAAAGGAATAAAATAGCTGAAAAGAGATGAAAAATTCCCCACTTAAGCAAGCAAAAAAAATGACACTTTCTCTCCAAGAAAATCGGAATGAAAATATCCTGGAAATGAGAGAGGATAAAATGGACTTTCTATTTTTTTCCAAGAAGATGATGAGATAGAAAGGGAGACTTATTCAATCAGAAGAAAAAAATTAGCGTTACATTCCGAAAAAAAAAGCTTTCCATATTATTTCCCCCGACTTTTCCCCCACTTTCTCTTTCACTTTCGGGGAAAGTAAGCCAAAGAATGGACAAGGCTGAGGACATACATTTTTTCTTCTTGTCTTTTAACACTATACCAGTGGATGAACCTAGGCATAGGCTCATCTCTCGTACAGATTGAGAATTGTGTCGTGGCATGGAAGAATATGTAGAGAGAGAGAGAAAGAGAGAGAGACAGAGAGAGAGACAGAGAGAGAGACAGAGAGAGAGAGAAAGGAGAGTGAGTTACTCCCGCATTTGTGTCTTATGAAAAGGTAATAGTTCTCTCCGCCTCCTGACTCTCCTTCACATTACGAGGGGAAAGGAATAAAAAAAACAGAAAGACATGACCTCCTCAGAGATGGGAAAGGAAGACGGAAAGAAAGGAGAAGAGATGGAAGAGAAGAAAAGGGGAGAATGGTAGATAAATACCAGAGTTCCTTAAGAAATTTTTGCTTTCCACAGCCGTCACCCTAAATTACTGTAATGTCTCTCTCTCTTTCCCTTCTTCCCACAACTTTTTCGATTCTTCATCTCAAATCTTTTATGGAGCTCCCCAGCCATTTCATATAATGTGTTATAAGAGGCTGAAAACCCTTCAGTATTTCCTTTTATCCATCCCTTTACTCTTCCCTGTATCTATCCCAAAAAATGAGGAGAGCCACGCGTCTGAAAAAATGACGTGTTCTATTAAAAGCTCTATTAATAATGAATATTCTCGCTAAAAATGAATTTAAAAAAAATTGTTTTACTTTCCAGTACTTTCCCTCACATTTTTCTCATTTCCCTCCCACTTTCTCCTCTCTCTCTCCCTCGCTCTCTCTCTCTATATATTTCTCTTTATTTCTCACGCATCGCTCATCCAAGAAGGATTTTCCCGCGTCTTTTCTTGTCGAGATGCACTCTCTTGCCGAACAACAACGCAGACGGCGGACGGGAGACTGGAATTTATGGGGTATGAATAATCCTCGAGTAATCCCAAAAAATGAAAAAACAACCTTCGGATTTATTTCTCGGGTAGTCGTCACCCGAAAAAGAGGAGGAAGAGGGAGGGGACGTGAATCATAAAAGAGAGGGCATACAAAGAGAGAGAAAAATATAATATGTCTCGGTCCACACATCACTTTATGTACATACAAGCTACACGGATACATACATTTATTTCGGAGAGAAGCGCCGGCATTGATGTGACAGGTCTTTTCCCTGTTAAATGAATATATCATTCACGCGGCTTGGAAGAAAGCCCCTGCAGGGAGCCTCCCTGTTTGAACAGGGAGGTGGAAGTGGAGGTGAAAGAGGAGGAGGAGATCCTATGAAACGTTTTTCTATGCAAATAACACGAGGTGCTCCTGTAAATCAGAGGAAATGCAAACAAATGCATATTTTTTACCTTGTCTGTTTCTCCCCTTTTTACTTTTTTTTGAGCTCTCTAAGGAAATTTCGCTTGACAGTTTGCAGAAACGTTGAAAGGAAATTCTTTTTCTTTTTTGTCAATGCACATTTTGCACTCGGGGGAGAGTTTCGTCAGCCTCTTTTCTAACCCTTTTTTCTCATCCTTCTCTCTCCCTTTTTTCATTTCTCCTTCTCAATTCACGTTTCTTCTGTCTCTTGCGTAAATTCTTTTCCAATTTCTTCTCTTTTTTATTTTTCTTGTGTCTATATAACATCGGCTTACAACGCCTTTAAAGCTATTGCGGTTTTTTACGCAATTACTTTCATGTTTCTGCCACATGCATACATTGTAATGGAAATATACAATGAAACAAATATTGCCTGTTTAAAAATGCCCTATTTATTTTGGGATTGTAGTAAAGTAAAGAAAATGCATTTTAGCTGTGTATTAAATGTAAGTTTATTTTCTGTGGATCTAATCTCACAGAAGAAAAATTACTGAGAAAAGCCCACTGGCTTTTGAATTGATTTCTACTACTGATGGAGAGACAAAGAATTTATTTGTAAATGGGGGCGTAATATTGTCCGTAATAATGCTGTTGACAGGCCTTACAACGAAATGGCACCTGTCTCCATTATCTACTAGTAAGAAATAAAACATTTACATTATGCATGCATAGAGCAAGCATGCTATATTGCCTTGTAATATTCATAACATTATGTTACAAGTTTCTTATTACATTGACTTGCTTTTGAAAAGGAAATGAGGCAGGCAAAAAACGAGAGAGAGAGATTCCATAAAAATGTCTTGCCCTAGCAACAACAATAGAGGATACACACTACAAAGGTTTCCTCTTTATTTAAAAATAGCACACATTAAGTAATATCTATTTGGAGAGTGACTAAAATAATATTTTTCCTTTTACCTCAAACAAATAGACGGAAGAGGAAAGGCGCATTTGCATAACATTCGTTGAATGGGGGAACTGCCAAGGCTAAACTCATTAACTGTCTCTCTACCACCGCCATCGTCTCTTATTTTTATGTCCTTCTCCTCCCCTCTCTTATTTGACAATCAAGAGTAAATGTGGATGTTATCTGTAAAAGAAATTCCCGGAGAGTTACTTTATCCTAGCTGCATATATGTACATATGTATGTATATGTACTGTGACAAAGTCTTCGTAGGAGGATTATAAAATGAATGTAAACATTCCATATTGCATTTTCCTGAGTGTCTCCGTCGTCCTGTATTTATTTTGGGTTTGTTTACATTTTCCCGAAAATTATATTTTGTATTTTTGTACTACCTTCAATAATCTTTTTCTAGACTCTTACATCAAGTTTATATACATATACGGCAGCTCAATATTTTGTAATTAAATTCTTTCAAGATGTCTCGGGATTTCATATTTTATGGAGATTTAACGGCCTCAAATGAGATGAGTACAATTGGAAATGCTTGCGTGGAATGAAGCAGTTTCCCTGCACTGTGGATCATTCACTTTTGAAATTTTAGCATGTGAACACCTTATTATCCACGCGAAAATCTGCTCCCATGTTCATTTCGAAGGGGTTCACCAGGCAGGAGGAGATTGGGAGATAGTAAAAAGAATTGTAAATAAAAAATAAAATAAAAATAATGGTCATGTACCAAGATGTGAACATGAGCATTTCGTTCTCTGAGCATGATGATGTAACTGTCAATCATTCTTCTCCCTTTTACTTTCTTTAGTAAGACCAAAAGCCATGTCCTCTCTCCTCTCCAACTCCTAAGGAAGGATTTAGAAAAAAATAAACTGAGCTCTACCATACACAATTACACATATGGTGTGCAAGTCCGTATGAAATGTAGTGCCATCATTATATTTTTTTTTACAAGTGTCTACATTGAGAATGCTTATGGGAGCTTTTTCTCCTTCTTTTGAAATTCACCCAGCCATGACCTAACCCATAAGAAAGAGTTGCACATGTAAGAGCAAGAAGAGAGAGAGAGAGAGAGAGAGGAAAGGAAGAGAAAAAAAAAGTTTTAGTAATGTTTTTTTCACTTTTTTCTTTGCCACTAATAATATGATTATTAATACTCGCAACATAGTTTTTGTTACGAAGCCATGAATAAGTAACAAGTTAGCTCTGAGCTTGGAGCAGAGCTTTTATCAAAGACAAAAGAAGGGGGAAATTCTTCATGTATGACTTGGATCCAAGATGGCATGACGAAGAATGGGAAAATTTCAATAAAATCTGTTTCATGTCCTCCGTCAATTTTTTTATGAACTTGTTAGTGGGCTCGTCCTTTTCCTGAACAATTTTTTTCCTCTCCAAATTTCCTCTCCCTGCTGTGTTGAACTCATTTGGCCGTTGTTTTACATTGTACTTTTTGTATATCCACACATCCGCTCATTTTTTAGTGGCTTCTCCATTTCTGTCCGTTGAGCAAAAACTCATTTTATTTCAACTGATTCCTGTCTGTCCAGTTCTTTCCATGCTAATTTTGTCCCTGAGTTAATTAATTTAATAATTTATTCGATAGTTGAGTTAACTAATTGATTACTACGATTATCAATAATCAATAAATAAATAATCGTTTTTTCAGATCCCAACTTATGTGTTTCAATGGCAAATCTAAGTCGAAATTCCAAAGAGACATTTCCTGCTCGTCCTTAATTAAAAATTGTCCATAAGAGCTTCTAAGTGCTTGTAAATATGACCCAAATTCCTTCTCTAATATTGCTAAAATTCCAAAATGACGTCCTTTCTCGGCCACGTAATAATGACCACGTTTTTTGTGTCACGGTTTGAATAATATTACAGCTTGGCATTCACACCACAACGTAAAGGGTGGAAAGGTTGGATGGTCATTTGCCCCTTTTTCTCCGCAAAAATTATGGTAAACCACAAATGTAAATGACTTTTGTGTGGTAATACCTTTTAATATGATCGACATTTCCATTACTTTTACGAACTACACGAAGAATGTGCTCATTTTTCTCCAAAATAGAAGGGAAATTCCTGGATGGTCGTTTTGTACTACAAATTAGTGTCACACAATTGTACATAAATAATCTGTTGATGGCTCAGCTGAGAAGGAAAAGTAGATTGGAGACCTTTCAGCTGTGGCTGTGTTAAATCTGTACATTTTTCTGTAGTTGTTTCCGTGACCGAATTGAGGATAGAATAAAAAAAACAAGGATGAGTTGCTTCTGCGGCAGCAGTAAAGCATTAGACGCCCACACTGAGCATATGGCGTAGCCATAGGAAGTGTTGGATGGGTGGGGTGATTCAATTCGAAAAAAATGTCCTTAATCCCCAGGAAAGTCATCTAATAAAATAATTTACACCTTCCAAATTTCCCTGGTGAATTCCTTCCTGGACTCCTACACCTCTTGTGCCAACAACAAGAAAAAAATCACCCTTCTTTTTCAGATCACACACGTGCACAAGACCCGCATTTGTTTTTTATTCTCTCTCTCTCCTTCCTCCAAGTATTTTATTTCCTTTTTTTTTCATTCTCTCACTGCCCCATAAGTTGGCCTTTGTGAAAAAGTACAACAACAATGGCTTGCTGTCTAAATTTAAGGAGGATTCAGCGCAAGTGCTCATTATTTACTGGAGGCAAACAAGAGAAGAGAAAGGGAGAAGTAGTAAAAGAAATGTCCCACAGTGCATTTGAACATTAAATTTTATATCCTTTTTTTTGCACTCTACACATTACTACACATTCTCCCGCAACTCCCCATTTTTCTTGTCCCCTTGACGTAGAGGAAAAGAAATTTAATAGGATTCTACCCTTCCACACATTCTTTCCCACATTCCCTGGCTAGTATTAACAACCAGTTAAAAAAAATATAAAAAAAGACAAGCCATAAAATACCACTTGGAATTGTTCTTTTTAATCATAAGTGTGTAGGACACTACACTTGAATTTATTTAGTTTTTTTGTACTTTTTTTCACTTTAATGTTTTTAGCCATGCTAGTGATGAGTCAGCGACAAAATATTTTTAAAATGCACACATATATTACATACACAAGCATTTCATCACCTAAAGAAAATGTGAGTGCAAATGATCCTCCCATACTTTTACTCATTATTATACAATGCATTTTTGAGGAGCAAATTGTCATTCGTGGGTATAAATGCCGACCTCACATATGCCTCTCCATGGACATGCCTATTGATATGTTAATATTTGTCACACCAAAATTCCCTCTCAAATGGCGGATTTGGAATTCGTCGCAGGTGCAAAAATAAGTAGTAGGAGGAGACGCTGTGGAAACAATGATAAGAAGACAAAGTGCCAAAGGAGCAATTGTCCAATCATCCTCAGTGACAAGTGCATACTCGAGGAATTACGCGCCACAAAAGCACCAAAATGTTTGTTTACATCCACTCACAATGTGTGCAAACATAATGGGAAATTGCGCAAGAACTCCCAAGGAGTCAAAGGACCAAAGAGGTGACAGCAACCATTAGTCTCTTCTCATTCTCTCCCTCCTCACACACCTACATTTCTAAGATCTGTGTACACAAAGAATTTAATTTCGATTTTATAAACAAAAAAAACTTGATGTAAATCTACACATGCCATTTTATACGTTGGCTACGGACATGAATGAAACTCTTGAAGGTGTAGAGGGGCGAAATATGCGTGAAGTGAGAGTCAAATATACATACTTAAACATGCATACTTCAACAGACGTATACATCAGCATACTTTCGTATAGGTATGGAGGCTAAGGTCAGATGGAGATCAAATAAAGATTTCATTTAGATACTCTTTAGGGCTAGTCGCAGACGACCTTTGCTGATTTGGCAGTGTAGGCTTTACTCTGCATTCTTTTGGGTCCACGCACGCACACACAAAGTGTTGCTTCACACCCCCACAAATACACTGTGTGCGTTCAAAGCACAGGTGAGTACGAGCAGTTACAAGGAGATTGATTAGATCATCTGTCCATCCCTTGACACACAACGTAGACGAGAAGGAGGGAGACGTTCGCCTAATGACATTTTCCATGAAGGGAAACACTTCCATCTGTCTCTCTCTTTCTCTCTCTCCATCTCTCTCTTTCTCTCTCTCCGTCTCTCTCTTTCTCTCTCTCCGTCTCTCTCTTTCTCTCGCTCCGTCTCTCTCTTTCTCTCTCTCCGTCTCTCTCTTTTTCTCTCTCCGTCTCTCTCTTTCTCTCTCTGTCTCTCTCCGTCTCTCTCTTCTCTCCGTCTCTCTCTTCTCTCCGTCTTTGCTGCTTTCACTGTCGATCTCCCCGTCTCTGAGTCTCTGCTGCTTTCTCTGTCTCTGTAAAGCTTTCTTTCTCCGCTCCCAGCCGCTATTTGTGCGTCTCCTGTCAAGAACTGTCTCTCGTTCTTCTTCCGTCACCTCTTCCTCTTCCTCTCTGCCCGAGCAATCCGGAACGAAATTCCATATTTTTTGCTTACTCTCACCATCTCCCACTCGTACTCCACGTTTTCTTTAATAATTCAAAAATTGATATGATGTCTACCGAGAAAAAGCGCTTGTGAGAATTGATGCTCATTTCTGAGGTTACAGGAGTAAAAATAGACTGAGTAATAATTAATATCCCTTGCCTGGCCGTTGGTAAATATTGTGCAAATAATTGCGTTTAACTGTAGTTGTGTTCTGCGACATGAATCGGTCGCAATACAAAGGAAGTGGTGGAAATAAATGAATGGGGATCAGGGAAAGGCTTTAGCACGATAAATCATGGGGACTCGGCCACGGACACGGGCATCAATTTCCCTAGCTTCTAATTCAGAAGCCATTAAGAGACAAACCTTGTCGGCACCTTCTCTTCCTGTCCTTCTCTCCAGTTTGGTCCAGAAGCAATTGAAACCTTGTGTTCAATTTCTCCTTTCTTCCTCTCTATTTCCCACTTTCTCCCTTTCTCTGCCTAGCTTTGTTCTGGTAGAGTGACATTGCACTCCCCGAGTCGGTACAAGAGATGTCAACCTGTGAATGGACTACATTCTTTATTGGAAAGTTGAAAGGGTGGACTCTTTTATCAAACCGAAGCCGGAACATAAACAAAAGTTAGTTGCCACAAAGTTGGGGAGGAAATAAACTTCTTTGCGACAACAGGCATGAACACATGTCTTTGGAATTAAATCTCCCGCTCACTCATTTGTGGTGTTTTCTCCCTCCCGACAAAAAAAATGGTGAGACACCCACATTTTTTTTCAGGTCAACCACAACATAGCTTTTATGGGGAACACTATTTTTTTCAACCCTTTTGTCCTTTTTCTTCTACATCGTAGAAGATCTTGTAAACTTTCTGGCGACACGCAGTGAGGAAATTGTATCTAAATAATGTTTATGGCATTTCAGTTCCATCTTCCTCTGATTCGGGTCTCCCCAATTTTTCTCTTCACTCTCTTTCTCTCTCTTTCTCTCTCTTCCACTTTTGTACTTGTCTCGTGTTTCCAAAACATTAAGGAAAAGCAGAATTGATTCTTCCTCATTCCTCCTGATGAAATCATCAAGCTCAGTCATTGGCATGTACATTAGTAATGGAGGCGGGTAAGATGAAGAGAAGAGTGTTCTTCCTTCTCATAAACAATACAGGAGAAGAGGGGAAACAATGGGAGAAATTCCGGTTTTTTCCCCTTTCCCTGACAGGTCCATTATGAATGAAGCACTGGCAATTTTTCCTTCTCTGTACCACATGACGACCACATGAAAAAATGAGTGTGTTGGCTGGTACGAAAAAATCTCATCATTATTTATCCCCATGCCTTACCTGCCCACTGGCTCCACCACGGACATATTTCACCCTCAAATGGAGAGCAATTCCCCACACAACCAATCTTTCTCCGCCGTCCTTTCTTCCTCCATTGTGTGAAATATTAATATTCTAATAATGATAGTAATACACAGTCATCTGTTTCCCTTTTCGCCATTAAATTTCCTTTCTCTAATGTGCAGGACAGAAGAAAAACAGAGTTGTCCCATGTGTATGCATCCGTGGGATGGCTCATACAAAATAAATCCCTACACATTTACTCCAACAAATTATTCTTCCATGGAATCAGTTCAAGTCCTAAAAAATGAAATTATTTTATTTTAAACAACATTTGTGGGTAATAAAAATTTCACGTCTGCACGGAAAATCCCGTTGGACCAAGAGGAACTTGTCATGGAAAATAGCCGTTTTAACCACAATCATGTCCCTAAAAAAATAAGTTCATTATATTATCCCCTAGACGAAAAGGTGCTTACTCCCATTGTAGTTTCCACGACAACGATTCTCTTCCCGCAAAAATATAAACGTTCTCAATATAATATTTTAGATAGGGGAAAAATGGCGAGGAGGATAATTCGGCTATCCCCGTGGGAAGCGTGCAAATCAAAAGGGCGAAAGACAATCAAGCTGAAATCACGCACCGCAACCATTCCCATTATGTCCCGTAATTATAGCTTTTTTCCCATATAGTTACTCCCTCGTAGGAATTACAGCCTATTTGTACTCCATTTATATGACCTCCAGTAACTAATAAGATTTTTTTATTCCATTTCCCTCCACCAGAAAAGATATAGGAAAGATTGGGGGGAGGGGAATGATGACAAAAGTTTTGGTCATCCCCTTTTTTCCCAGCAACCATATACAGAGAATACAGTTAGGAAATCGGAAGGACTTACTAAAAGGGAAAGACCGAGAGGGAAGCCGGGAGAGATGGAAGAAAATTATGGAGGAAGAAGAGGAATAAAAATAAAAATTTCCCACCCTCTCCGACCCTCTTTCTGTCTCTCTCACTTTCTCTCTCACTTTCTCTCTTTCTCTCCTTCTATCTCTCTCTCTCACTTGCCAGTGCAGAATGCCTAGCAGTGAAAGGAGTGATTAGGCTGGAAGGAAAAAGCCCTTCCAAAATCTGAATTTAAACATTAAATTAATGTATATATACACACACACATGGAGACGCACAATGTCCTCTAAGCTTTATGGATGGTCCTCATTCCCTATAGTCTCGTTGTGGAGGGAAAGCCCTTCTCCTCCAGGAGTCTACTAGGAGTCGAGCCGAGATTTATACATTAGGATTGAGGGTGAAAGAGCTCTTTATAAATGGTGCATGATTCCATTAAAAGCTCGGGGAGGGGAGGGAGGTGCACCTGTATAATTAAAGGAGCCATCAGTACCATGCGGTGTCCGTGCCTAACTCTCGTCATTCTCCTCCCCAAACCACGGCCACCACCAACAAAACTTGTCACCTCGTGCAAGGGCCTTTCTACATAGTTCTTCCTATCATTTCCACCAAAAGTCGAGAGTCTCCCTCTTTCTCTCATCCTTCCGCTTCCCCAACAATTTCCTTCACTCCCGCACTCTCCTCATATCTATTGATTAGAAGAGAAAGTTCTCACTTCCCATCCTTTCCTCTCTCTCTCTCTCTCTCTCTCTCTCTTGCTTTCTCCCGCTCATTCTCTCTCTGAAACTCCCAGCTAATTTCCCAATCTCTGCCCCGAGACGTAATCGTATGCGTTGTCATGTAATCAAATCATATTAATTCAGGATTATAGCCTCCCTGCCCCTTTTCCTTTATACCCCGGCCATCTCCATATAGGCAGTAGTGGTAAGGGTATAAATGTCTTCGGAGGTTCCTTATACCCATATTTTTTTCACTCTTTCCCCCTTCTCTTCCTAGGAATTTCCTGGCCGTCGCAAGAGACAGGAAAATTACTTCCAGGAGGGGCGATGGGCTCCCATGGAAGTAGAAATTCGTTAATAATCAGGCAGAGAGAGAGAGACGAAGACAGAGAGGAAGTATGCGTAACTTGGTCTCATTTCCCTTTGTAGACGTCGCTAGTAATTAGATCCTCATAATCATGTGAGTGTGTGCCCGGCTCTGTAGCCAGGAAAGTTAACACAGTGGGATTTCAAGGGAATTCACCGTAGAAAGGAGAAGACTTTTGCGTGGAAGAGCAAAATTCCACCTTCTTGGAAATGGACTTCCAGTTTTTCATATTCCTCCGCTACGGCCAAGTGCCAAGGAAGGTGAAGTGAGAGATATCAGGGAAATGTAACTTCCAATGTTCCATTTCCTCCGTAGCTTTCCCTTCTTTCTACCAATCCCCAATTAAATTTACGGAAAATCGTCCCCTTCTTTGCCACGTTCTTGGGGAATGATTCTCTCGACAATTAGCGTCCGCCAAAATTCGGACGATGTCGAGCAAACAGTGACTACAAATGTCCATTTTAAATTTGAAGAACGTGACAACAAATCGAACTGTTATCGGGTTTTCCCCTCAAACAAAGAAATACTCAAAATCATTTGAGTTGTAAATAGTACATGGAATAATGGAATGGCATCTCGATTCTAATTCGTTGGCTTTCAGAGTCAAGGTAATGATTAGTAGGAACAAACGGGGAATATGAATGGACTTTTGGGAGGAAGAAAATGTGTGTATTCATTTAAAAAAATGATCGTGGGCGTAAATAACCAATACAATCTGTTAAATAAGCTCAAGTGAAGAGGGAGAGCCAGGACTGAATGGCGATTGAAATAATAGCCAATCACCTGCCCTGTCACTGCAGAGGTCAAGAAGGAAGAATGAAGGGAATTCCTTGAACCACTCCTCCGCCATCCTCCTCATCATCTCCTCTCGTCTCCTCTGTTATCCACTTCCTACTTAATCCCCAAACCAAAAAATCTCCACTTGAAAGCTTAAACGTATAAGAGATACACCAAAGTGTATGACCATGATTATGGTAATTCCATTCATTCATTTCTTCTTCAAAAAATGAGAAAAAAACCAGTATACCCTGATAGAATAAGAAGGTGTTACTCCATTTCATCATCCCTTATATCATCTTCCCCTTCATCCTCATCATAGCCATCATCCCAATGATGATTCCCCGTGTCTTTTAACGAGCAAATTTACACTACCATGTAAGGACATGGAGCTCCTATGGGGCTCAGAGCCTTCCTTGTTTTTCATTTGGACAAAGAACGCACACAGACTCAACAACAACAAGTGCAGAGGGGGGAGGGGGAGGGGAGAAGGAGAACGTGAAGAGGAGAGTGAGTGTGCCCACGCACTCACTTGTCTCAAATGGTGACTTCCACCTGATAACATCTGCTTTTTTCTTCCACCCTTTCTCCTTTTACGCCCATCTTCAAGCTCTCTGAGAGTCTCGAAAAATCAGAAAGAGAGAGAGAAAGAAGAATTCACGTTCAACTAATAAACATAAGCTGGTATGTCTGTTGTTATTGTTTTTTTCTCCCTGCTTTACAGCAGAATCTTATATAATCAGCGCTGAAGTAATCATTGAAATAACATTGTGTTACAACCAATTTCCATAATAAAACAAACGGCAAGTGTGAGCTCTGTGTCTGGATTTTCAGGTTTCTTCTCAAGTCCCTGTGTGTGAGACGAGACTCTTGGGGCTTATTATTATCATTATCATCTTCTTTGTATTCCCTTTTACACAGACCCTATGACACATTGTCTCCTTTTTTATTCTCTCTTTTTCTCTCTCTCTCTGTCTCTCTCTCTATGCCTCTCTTTAGACTTGCTCGTGTCCTGCGAGCATGGAAAAGGAGTCATCAGGAATTCTTGTCGTAGGGACACACCAACAGCTCTCTTGCCCATTTCGACACAGGTTTACTTACTTTCCTCCGTTTTTATTATTTTTTTCATGAGCCTCCACTTTTATTTCGAATACTTCTCCCCTTTTCTTTTTCTCCATTTGCCTCCTTTCCATTTATCATTTTTTGCTCTTCCTCAATTTCTCCTTTCCCCCTCGGCCTTCTTCCTCATTTGTCCTTTTTATTCTCCGTTATTTCTCTCCTTTTTTCATAAATTCCCTTCGCGTTTTCCCTTAATTTTCTCCATTTTTGTGTTATTTTCCTGAATTTTCTCCATTTTTGTATTATTTTCCTGAATTTTCTCCATTTTTGTGTTATTATCCTGAATTTTCTCCATTTTTGTTCTTATTTTCCTCAGTTTCTCAGCTTTTCTACCGTTTCTACTGTAGTTGGCCTCTCGTCTGTCTGTAATTGTATTTTAACCCGCGTTCTCCTTTTGTACCTGATTGTGATTTTGAGGCCGACCCGGGGCTTGCCTCGCTTTTCCTCTCGCAAAGATTTCCTCTCTTGACACGTTCTCCCATCTCGAACATGGATGGTAGGAGACGATAAAAAAATAGGGATGGATGTATGTACTTCCCCAATTGTATGGGGAGAATGGGATGTTTTTAAAAAAATGGGAAGGGAATGACAGGAAAGTGCGAAGAGAACGGTGGAGCTCATTATTATTCTCAACATTTGCATAATGTTCTTTCCACCTTGCTCCTCTCGTCGTCCTCTCTGCCCTCCACCGCCCGTCTCAACTCGAGATTATTATTGCCTATTTCCCTTATAGTCTTCGACGTGTATCGTGAAAGAATTTCAGAGTGTAATGGAGACGCAGGCTGTACATATCTCAGGTGACTGCACACTGGAAGGATAAGATTTAGTAATTTCACAAAGCCAAGTAAAAAAAAAAAAAAGCTGCCACCACCACTCATTTGACAAGCTCCACGTCAAGCTCAATTTATGGGCTATGATGCCATTGAAATAGTATGCAAATCACTTGAAAATAGAATCTTTATCGTCTGATTTTTTTACAGTCATATACACATCACGGCACAATGCAACAGGAAAAAATAGTATATGGATAAATAAAGCGCTATATTGCTGTTATCTCTCAAAAAATCCAGATTCTACCAGTTTTTTTTTACAGCACACGTTGCTTCTTTTTTCTTCGGCCTACCCACACATAAATAAGGTGGTTCGTGCACCTTTTAAGAGCATAAAAAGTTTAAGCCCAGCGAAATACTCTTGTAAGTAAGCATGTAGCGTTTAAGCTTTCTTCGTCGAAGAAGAGTAGGCCCTGCAACCCAAAAATTCCTGGGTGTTTTAAAGCAGAAAAAAATCGTAAATTCCGCACCAAGAAGAAAGTAGTCGTGTAGAGGAATGAGAGATGTTGCCAAAAAAAGGGGAGACGGGAGAGGATTAACCCTGAACCAAATTATGGGAGATTGTCGTGTAAACAACCACCGCATTTTTATAGGTCGCTTCCCATCTCGCACACTCAAAGTGTGCGAATCTTCGGGGTGAGCATTTGGGGCTGCAAGTCGCGAGGATGGAAGACAAAGGTGGAGGGAGGGAAGCCGATAAAGACAGGAAACATCAATCGGAGTGTGCGAAAACGGCGGGAGCGATGCTCAAGGAAAACATTGTCAAGGTGAGATGGCTTGGAAGGAACTCCACACTTGAGACACATGGCAAGATCATGGAGAAAGAACCTGCAAATCATCATCGGGGGAGTTAGAGACAAAAATTGCAGAGAGGAACGGAGGACAAAGGAAATGCTGTCACAAACAATGCGTGCGACGAGAGACGAAATAGGAAGAAAAGGAACAACGTAGACAGGCTGAAACAAGAGAGAGAAAAACAAGAGAGAGCCGTAGAGACAAACAAGGAGGAACCGAGAGAGAGAAACAGTAGAAATAGAGCAAATACGCAGAAGAAAAAAGAGAAAAAATAGACGCAAAGAAATGGAGAGAGTAAACAAAAGAACGACAAAACACAAGCGAGAATAAAGCGCGAGAATAAAGACAGAACAGAGAAAAACGAAGAAAAAGGGATAGATAAAAGAGAATAAAGAGAGAACACTGCATAAAAATGGAGATAAAAGAGTAAAGAGAGAAAACAGAAAAAAGGGAGAGATAAAAGAGAATAAAGAGAGAAAACACAATGAAAAGGGAGAGATAAAATAAAATACGGAGAGAAAGCACAGAAGAAAAACGGAGAGAATAAAGAGAGAAAGCACAGAAGAAAAACGGAGATAAAAGCAATTTACAAGCCACATAAATGAACTAGGAAATGAACTAGGAAAAGTTCAGAAGTGACGGAGAAAGACAACACTGAAACAAAAAAAGAGATACAGAGAAAATTCAAAAGTGGGCAGAAAAAAGGAACAATGGAAAAGAGAAAAGCAGATAAACCCTTTTGATTGGAAAAGCGCGGGAGATTCGGAGCTGTTGGAAAGAAAGCGAGACGGTTAAGACAAGTGTAAAAAGACAAGAGCAAACATTGCCTGAGTTTTGCTTAGGAGCTACTAGTCGGAAGAAAGTTTTTGTTTGAGAAAGTCAACTTCCCGCCTTTGTTCATGTAAAGGTTATAGGGAAGGGAAAAAAATGGGCGAGAAAAGGGAAAAGACTGGTGAAAACACAGATTCTCCCTCCGCCAGTCTTCCCTCTAACTCTCTCTTGGAGCTGTCACAAGGAATTTCCTTTGACAAGTCCTCCGCTATGCTCCAGGATATCCTCTCTTCCTCTCCCTCTCTCCTCTCTCTCTCTCTCTCTCTCTCTATTACACTCCATTATGCCCAGAAAATGCATACACATAGATACACTTTGAAGCCACACATAGAGACAATTGGTCTCCCCTTTGAATATGATTATTACAGAGTACACAGAGGATCCATTCTCCCTGTGGAACCAATCCAGTTGCGGGAGTAACATTCTTGTCCCACTTCTTTTTATCTTCTCCCCTTCCTCTCACTTCATGCACAAATAATGGAAGAACACAACACTCCGCTCAACTATTGTCGGGAGAGACTCCACCAAAAATCTTCCCTTCCGACAAACTTTAGAGGAGGAAAGAGAGAGAGAGATGCAAACCTTATTGTTTTAACATTAATCATTTTTCTCTCATACTTCACTTTCTTGGGAAGACGAAGACGACGATGAGGAGAAAGTCCCTATGCAAAGTTCATGGGCCGTTCCTTTACGGAGAAATGATTGTTTGAATTGTCTTCTCCTTCCTCTTCTTCTCCGTCTTTGTGAAAATAAGCAAAGGACAATAACTCATAGTGATGCCACTCAGAGAGAAATTATTGTGTGGCCACATCTACACAGTCACAACTTTCTCCCTTTCATCATTCTTTCCTTTTTTTCCGGGAGTCTTGAGGACACAAAAGATATTTTGTGGTCCGTATAAATGTGCAGGACACGCACTTGGGATTTCAGCCTTTGTTTTCCCAAGACTTCCATGTGCCTACGTATGGCAAGTTTTCAGTATTGCTCTTCATTTCTCCCTCTCAACCCTTTACTTCCACAGCCCTTTCTCTCTTCAACTTTTTTTTCTTCGGTTCAAACTTCAATTTTTTCAATGGAATTCCCCCCTTCTGGGGGGCTTGCTTTCTCCTTCGCAATCTGACCTCCTTATTTTGAAAGGATTTTACTGTCCATGCCCTTTATTCAGATATTTCTTCCTATCTCCCGAGAACATCTCCTCCTTTTCGCCTCTCTCACATCAAGAACCTGGAGACTTTTAATTTTTTCCCCGACCATAATTCTAACACTACCATAGACCATTTGGCCTCTTAGAACGCCCTGTTTTGTCTCTTTCTCTCTCTTCTTGTCTCTTTTCCTCCCTCTCTCTCTCTGTTGATCTCTCTCTCCCACTCAATTCTCTCGCGCTCTCTCTATTTCTCTGTCGTTCTGTCTTTCTCTCTCTCTCGGCCTTTCTTTCACCATCTTAGGAGTGCATTAACTCAGTCATCTCCAGTGCTTGCCAAATTATCCAGTCTTCTCCAAGCTCCTGCTATGCCTCCATAGACCCCTACCACGTCCTCAGAGGACTTTCTTCCTAGTGAGATTTTGTCTTGTGCTTCGAAGGAGATTTCGCCACATTAAAGTCTCACCCCAGTCATTCCGCACATATTTCAACAAACGGGGAATACCTATTGAATGTTGGTGGTGGGGAAAAGTCAGGGACGGCTCTTTTCCTTGCTCTTCAACTACCTCTGAATCCGCCTCCTGATTAGTACAGGATGTACAGATAGATCTGGCTAAAATCCGGAACCTCCACCAACACCACAGCACTTACCAGACAATGAGGGAATTATTCCTCCCGCATGGCCCTCTCCTTTCCCTCCCAACACCATGGATTTAGCTGGTGCCTTCTGCTTTGGCGAACTCATCTTCCACCACGACCACACACGAAAGTCTCTCTCGGAATCACAGTTGAGAAAGTTCAGATTTTGGGATGCTGAAAATGCACAAGTGCCACGACCCTGCAGTATTTGTCCCCTGTCCTCGTGCCTTCGAAAGCAACTTTCCTCGGTGGCTTATGGTAAAAGGTGGGACAAAGGACTACAAGGTTGAAGAGGCACGAGTATAATGGTGGTAGTGTCTACCATAAATTATACCGGGGACTCGGCGTGGCGGTGGGAATTAATATACGACTCTTGACTGTGGGGACAAACCCTCCTTGATCAAGTGCAAGGTCAAACCCTTATGTTTTCCCAGAGTCCAAGGAATGAGGTGCTGGCGGTTGGAGATGCACACATTTATTGTTTTTCCCTCTACTTTGACATGGGGAGAGAGGGAAAAAGGGAATTTAGGAGAGAGGGAATCACGTCATACAAGTAGGAATGCACAAGAACCAGTATAATGGGAGAAATCAGTAATAAAAGACTGCAGATGCGGCACAAGACTTGCCCCTCATCACATTTTACTGGCACTCGTGCACACCAGAATAATTACATGCCAGGAGACACTTGCTCCTACATGCGGAATGGGCTATTGTCAAGGGTAATACTCGTAATAGTTATGTTTTCATATCAAAATCTCTCTATTTTATTGTGTTTACAAACTCCTTTTTCTCTCATCTGTCTCATTTCTCTGTGTAATACTTCTATTTCTTTTTTTGCTGCTCTTTTTCCCTTTTCCTTCTTTCTCTTATTTTTCTCTTTCTGTTGCTCTTTTCCTTCTTCCTATTATTTTTCTCTTTTTGTTGCTCTTTTCCTTCTTCCTATTATTTTTCTCTTTTTGTTGCTCTTTTCCTTCTTCCCATTATTTTTCTCTTTTTGTTGCTCTTTTCCTTCTTCCTATTATTTTTCTCGTTTCTTTCTTTCTGTTATTTTTCTCGTTTCTTTCTTTCTATTATTTTTCTCATTTCTTTCGTTCT
>JAQGBT010001170.1:0-35389 GCA_034698585.1 Disparrhopalites patrizii
CTTCTCCTTCTCTCTCTTTCTTTATTTGTATTTTCTTCTCCTTCTCTCTCTTTCTTTATTTGTATTTTCTTCTCCTTTTCTCTCTTTTTATGTGTTTTCTTCTCCTCTCTCTCTTCTTATGTATTTTCTTCTCCTTCTCTCTCTCTTTTTATGTATTTTTCTCTCTGTCTCCGTATTTTCACCTACATTTTCTTTCTTTCTCTGCATTTACCTCTCCTTTCTCTGTATTTTCCTCTCATTTCTATCTCTCTGTATTTTTCTCTCTCTTTGTCTCTCTTTATCCGTATTTTGTCTCCGTTTTCTCTCTCGTTGTCTCTCTTTATCTGTATTTTGTCTCCGTTTTCTCTCTCGTTGTCTCTCTTTATCTGTATTATCTCCGTTTTCTCCCTCTTTTAATCTGTTTTTGTATCTCTGTTTTCTCTCTTTTTCTCTCTCTGTATCACTATTTTCATCTCCTTCTATCCTTCTTTCACTCTCTTTCGCTGCATTTTTCTCTCTTTTCTTGCTCATACTCTTTCTCTCTCCTTCTCCCTTTCCCTCGCGCTAAACCACTTCAGAAATGATCACAGGGGTTCCGAAGATAATTGTTACAGCATTTTATAATGTTTTCCAGTGGATTGGAATTACTGTAATAGAAAAGGAAAGTTTAAAAATAATGTTTCTTTGCTCCCACATTTTGTTTTCGTAAATCTCCAAAAGACAGAAAGAGAGTTGGAGAGAGAGAGACAGAGAACGAACTGGAAAGTGACAAAATTTGACATTATTCCAGTTCAATCCAAATCATATACATTCATATGCACATTATATAGAAGTCCCCACAGTTCCTACAAAGGGACTTTGTTTTACCGAAAAACAAACATTTTTTAAAAAGTCAAAACCACAACAATAAATAACTATGAAAAGAGAGTAAATGTTCGGAGAGGGAAATGGCTATACGTCTCATGACATTGTGAGAGCCACTGAAAACGGCTGGAATTGCATAAATAGATAAAATGGAAAAATAAGATAGAAGTACATTTGTACTTAAATCTGTCCACACATATGTATGTTGATCTATATACACATTATATGAATATACCTTAGAATGGGAGAAATTCTCTTTAAAGGCATACTTGGAGGGTAAATTTCAGGGTAAAGAATTTTTCAACATTTCCGTACAGCTTGCACACCAAGTGCCATTCAATTGCATGGATTTAATCTCTACCAAGGGAAATTGTATGTAACCTTTTTTGTACAGCATATATTGGTATATACTATGTACATCTGTATGAAATGCTATATCTTGTCTATTAATACAATGTTTCAAATAGTTTAAAGCCAAAATCCATCAGCCACAGGATTTCCCCGGCCCCTGAAAAGTCTCTAACCCTTTCCTCATATTTCTCTCTATTATGACTTGACACACTCTCATCCCCAACATCGTGGGATAAAGAGCCTTTTTTCGATCAATTCCTTTATATTCATAGATGCATTTCCCCTCAAAATTCTCTCCATAAGTATGGAATAAGAACCCTCCAACTTAGGACCTAACCCTTTCTCAAATGACCTAGTTCCAAAAAAAGGGATCCTCACTTTCTGCCTAGTAAATGCCAAAACCCTTGACTATCTCACTGTGTAGGATTTTTGTCTCCATAGTAAGAACCATCAGACAATAAATCCCTCCAATAGACCCTTCCAGCCATGTGCTGCAAAATAACGGATATAACATGGGATTAGAGAGTAGAAAGTGCAAGAGAAAAATATTCATTTATTAATTATTATTGTTGTGCTAAGGAATTAAAAAGCAATTATTTTAATTCTCACACCAAAGCATAATTGAATGACCCAGTGGCCTTCCTCTCTGGTGGAGGGCTAGTTATCAAAATCCATGTGTACAAATATGTATAATGTATACTCATTTAGGCAGGCATTCTTATGGATAATTGTATTAATTTACAAATTAACATTATAATTATAATTACGGAATCCTACATATGATTGTTTCCCCCTTTATTATATGTACATGCGTATATGCATGCTTATCTGTTTGTGAAGCACAAAAATAATATTAGCAGGAGCAATACAATTACATATGTATTATTAACTACGTAGTAGAATTTCACTTTTGCTGTGTATGTATCGTTTCGTGTGCATACAAAAAGGGCTTTTGGAGGAATTAATCATCATAGCAAATATAACAAAATCCTGTATATTATTTATCCTGTATTAATGTATTTTTTGTTTAAAATAAATCATTTTAAATAATGGTTCCGGCAGATGTTTAGCTGCTCCAACAACCATATTTGCTGATTTTAGATCCAAGAATTCCTTCCAGTCAATTATTAGTCTCTAAAAACCATTAAAGCAGGAGAAATAGTCTCTCCATCGTGTGATAGTAGTATTTAGTCGTCTTTTAACCCTTTCGCAGGAAGACATTGGAAAGATTTCTAGAACGCATTATTAGCTTCGGGATTTGTTTTTTGTTGTGAAAAAACTTGAATTTTCAAGCAAATGTTTTTGGACAAAAGTTAATAATAATAAAAACGAATAAAATAATTAATAATAAGCGTTCAACGTAACAAAAACTAGTAATAAAAAAATGAATAATGCGTATTAAATCTAATAAAAACTAATAATAAAAAAATTGAATAATGCGTATTAAATCTAATAAAAACTAATAATAATAAGATTAATAAAACACATTAAATCTAATAAAAACTAATAATAATAAGATTAATAAAACACATTAAATCTAATAAACACTAATAATGAAAAAATTAAGGATAGCATTTTTGTACCTTTACCGCGTAGCTGTATCAGTGCAAAAGAAATCTGTGTGGCTTTAGGTACACCTTTCCATGTGATCCCACGAAGACTCAGAGAGGTGGCTCTCGCATGGGGAAATAAGAGACGACGACTTCATCTTTCATCTTTTTCACTTTTAAATTTCTCTTTAGTCGACAGCATTTCTCCCCAGCCAATCTTTGCACACTCCTTGGTTCATGATGAAATGATTAAATCGCATTTCTCTATACCATGCAATCACGAAAAAAAATGCCCTTTGACCGAAAAAAATTAATTTCATAACCCACACAACTTTTTAAAAAAAAAAAACCACGGGATTTATTCACTATCATGCATCCCCTCCATGATCACCTGCAATTATTTATTATTCCTCACATGTTTGGGCACTACCCTAGCCCAAAAATTCCCTGGCAATAAAATTTCCATTACAATAACCCTTTCCCCAGTCCTTGTCCAGGAATTCCTCCCCAGTATAAAACTCCCTTCCAGCAATGCCGTCCATGCATTTTGTTTGTATTTTTTTTGGCACTTTACCTACTACTCCCATTATGATACCAGGAACGCCTCCGCTAATTGTTGTTTCAATTATTGCCTCCATTCTACCATGTAGTAATTACAATAATCTCAGCTAAAATTTTCCATGGCATCTTTGTATACGTATGTATTACATATGCATATGTTACGTCAGTATACACATATAGCCCAATTATTTTCTCTTCCACTTGCAAACAACACCTTTTAGAGGGGCTTTCAAATCAATAATTGAAAGGGTTGGGACATGTCCAGAAGGGTTAGCAAAAATGTCCAGGGCGTCCCAAAATAATTTCCCCATTTTCCAGTGTGTAATATACATCCTAATGGACCCCACCTTAATTCCCCACACCTTTTGTAATTGCTCCCTGTAACATTGTATTAACACAATATCTTAGTATAGTATATAAGAACGCAGTAAGTCCCAGCACATGCCTATACCCTTGAAATTGTGGTAAATAATTGGTTTCTACTAATAATTGTATAATCAATGCAGCAAAACATTACCAAGAGCCAGTGGCAGGGATAATTACAATTTAACCCAGTAAATCTCTCGCCATTGATTAGAATCAAGAACTTTCTTTGTTAAAAGCCTTGTCTATTCTGTATACATTGTATACATTTATGCACCGTGGAAATGCACATTTAAAGGCACATGATACATGTTTTTTAGAAATTTAAACAACAAACAAATTCACCTGTTTTAATGTGAAAATTTTTACTATAGTATTTTATCTTATTAATAATGCAATTAATCAGGTAATAATATTGTCATTAATTAATGTAAAGTGTGTTCCAGCTCCAGCCCAGACATGCTTAGTACCGGCAACGCTCATTTTGTAGCGTACAGACGAACATTTTGCATTCGACGGCATAATTTTTAAAATTGATTGCCTTCCTTTTTAAATGCGTCAGAACCCTTTGAATCTTTAAGAGAATGGCTTTTTTTTTTTTACAAATTGAAATTTAAGACTCAATACATTTTTTTTAGCGTTTTATTTTCGTTGGTACATTAGTTATTGATATGATCAGTTTGATGAAATAAATGTCTGCAGGTTATTTACATACACTTCAATTTTATTTGGAATTACCCGGCCGTAAATACGCATAGATGTACGTACTTTAATTTGCCCTAACATTTCCTTTTCAACTCGTTCAAAAACGGTCCAATCTGTACGTACTTACCCACCCGTAACCAATTACGGGTCACGAGCATTATAAAACACGAAGATCATTTTTGCACAGAGAATTAAAAAAAAAAATTCATAACAATAAATGCATAATTTTCCTCTGTAATTTTAATTAAAAATAAATGAATACAAACGTGCTCACCAGGAATTAAAAATGAAACAATTTATTTTCTAAAGAATAATACTCATACACGGTATAAGCGTAGCTAACTGCAAAATTTCCCCCAAAATAAAATTTATAAAAATCCGAACAAGTTAGCCTTAGTAAAAACTTTTATTTTTTGGTAAAAATGAAACAATGAGAAAAACGTTGGAAATGCAGACACTCACCTGTGCCTATAAAAATTGCATTTTAGAACTGTATCTATAGCCCTGTGAAGGTGCTTCATATACTGTGGGTATACAACAAAATAAAATATTTACTACATGCATAAGTCCCTACATGTGTTGGTATGTAAGTACAAAAAAAATATTCTTATATATTTATATGAATTAAAAATTCCACCTACAGTTAACCGTCATCACATATGCTCACATGTATGTTGTTTACAGTATTTAATAACACCTCCTTCTTGATTGTCTTTTTAAAAAAAAATCCATATAAAAGGCATGCAAGGGCTGTCTATATGCTCCTTTGATATGGGGCTTATATACCTACTGATGGACTATAGGGATCGTATATACACGGGATGTTAATAGTTTTTATACCTATTAAATTTTTAAAAAGCTTTTTCTTTACTCACACACACACTCAGACTGCTGCTACGGCCAGACACTCTTGTATGGGTGAGTGGTTCTTGGGCTTTTTAGAATGGTACAGAGATTGTATGCTTCTCGAGACGAGGATGATGTGAAAGAGAAGAGAGAGAGAGAGAGAGAGGACGACGTAGAAGTTTCCCCGTCAGCACTGAAATGCATTTTTATTTCCCCCCTGGGAACCCTCGGAAAGGCAGAATCTTCCTTTAAAAAGCCAATGACAAAAGCTCGATCGTAAAGGAATCCCCTCAAAAAGAAATACACGTTACTCCGTTCTTTTTAATTCATTTCTATTGTACTACAACGGCTTTCTAAACAATTCCTAACCCCCCTTAATGTGATTTGGCTTACCCTGGAAATCCTGGATGAATGTACATTAAAGAATATTTATTGGGGGATTATCCATGTAAATATTTTCAATGAAAAGCATGGAATTCTATAGGAGAAATCGGAGGGTAAATTCCGACGGTTATCCCCGTATACTTGCATCTGGTATAGTTTTCTTCCAATGGAAATCTGGAGGTCGTTCCCACCCGGTAAATATCCTGGATAGTTCCGGCAGACTCAATTGGAGACACATTTTTCTGGGAAAATGTCTGGCGAATATTACTCTATCAGGAAGGTAGAAATTGGTTGACTTCTTTCCAGAAATTTGATTTAAGAACAATGAACAATTACAAATTGACCGGTCGTCCATACGGAAATGAATATGGCGGACATTCTCGGGGGTACAATTTTGGGGCCATCCCAAAAATTACTATTGTGCTCAAATCATCGCGGTAATACTGCTGGCGAACACAGTATTGCTAATGCCGTCGAAAAAGCCCGACAATAATTGCGGGGGACATAGCAGAATTATTAAACCTACAAATCAATGCAACAATACTGGGAGACACCGCACAAGTTATTATCCTGGCATATAATCGCAGCAATAATTCTGGGGAAACTCCCGGAATTTAGGTACAAGATTTTCAAATCATTCCAACAATACTTTCTGGGGGAAGTCGGAGAAATTATGTTTGAAAATCATCGCGCCAATACTTCTGGGGAACACCATGGAAATTGAATTAGGTACATTCACATAGCGACGGCAATTAATTCCAGGGAAAACCCTTAGACATTGATATACTAACAATTCCTACAAGAAAAATAAATATTAAATAAATCCAGCCAAACACCTGGAAATTAAATACTTGATTAATCCCAATACTTCTGGGAAGCACGGAGCACCGCAGAAATTCGGTATTCAAATTGCGGCAATAATTCCAGGGAAAATCTTTGAAATTGTTGCACTAAAAATCTAGCAACTACCATGTAGGCAAAATAACTCTGGCAACCACTTGGAAATTATTCTTAATTATACTTAATTCTAATAATGTATTAAATAATGTTTCCGTGTATCTATAAATTGCCTACATGCAGCCAATATCTACACAATGTGCGCAGGCGCACATCAGTGGCTCTTGCCCCAGGGAATCCCTACAAATCATGTTTCCACACAATCTCCGCGCAACTCTTCAATCAAATCCAGAAAATCCAATTTCCTTGGGGACATCCACGCGTATACACCCAGAAGATCCCCCAAAAAGGACCTCCCCCGTTGGACGGGACTTTTGTCATGATTGTAGTACGAGAATGTATAGGAAAGGCCTGTTTTTGTGTGATGAGAGAGAGAGAGAGAGAGAGTTGGAGAGTAATATTTGAGAGACTGTGGCTTTATTTTTGCAGCAAGAGAAGGAGCAAGAGAGAGACGGAGAGAGAAGGACTGTTTGAATGCTATAGTTTTGCCTTCGTATTCAGTAGTGTGTGAGTGTGTGAGAGAGAGAGAGGGCCTCTGTAAGAGTCCGTGTGGGTTGGGTGGTGAGGCGGACTTTATACTGAAAATATATAATTTTGTTTTGTTTTTTTTCTATACACATTGCTGCTCCTGTGATCTTTAATTAAAAAAAAAAAACTATTAACAGTTTTTTTTCAACAATTTAAAAAAATAATAAAAAAGCCCAACCTGAAATCAAAAGGAAATAAAGACAAGAGAATCAAATAAACGAAGAAGTTTGAAGAAGAAATATAGAAGAAGAAAATTGAAGAAGAAGAAGAAGAAAAATAAGATTTTTTCTTATAAGAGTATCCAGCAAAGGATAATGGCGCTGGTGGAGGGTGTACAGTATGGTTTGTCGTCACAGGGAAATTCTAATTCAAAAAAACTAGTGATTTTTGTGAAATTGACGGATTCAGCTCTCAGGGCGATTGAGGATTATCTTCATCAGGTAAAGAGATTTCCATTCATTCTCTCCGGTCTTTTTGAACGGATTTTTCACTCTCCTTGCAACTTCCCCGCAACCCTTTTTTTCCCCTTTTCTAATACCGGAACATTCCTGTTGCTTCTCTGGTGGTGTTCCTTATATGGAGTTTTCCTCGGTGCTTTTTTTCCCCTTCTTTTATTTGCAATCAGATGTTATGATCCCGGTGATTTCCCCAGGATAAATGTGAAATGGTCCTGTCTGTGCCTTTTGTAATGATGGGTTTTGAGCAGTTTCCAAACGTGTACGGGTTTTTTCCCGGTGTTTTTACATGGAATTACAAGAGATTTCCACGCTTCGGGGTGACATTTTTAGGGATTACAGTTTCTGGGATATTTTGTGATTTAAAAAAGGGTTTTCAGGAAATTTCCTTTTAAGGAGTTTGCAACAGATTACTGTCAAAATCCGCCTTTCAGAATTGTTTCGTGATGGTTTTTTCCTGCTCTTCTCCTCCAAAATAAAGCAAAACATCTTGCCGTTTTTTACGGGAAGACGTAGGCAAAACGGGAGGTTATTCCTTTACCCTGCAAAAAGATAATTGCTTGCGTCTTCAAAAAGAATTCGTTTTAACCGTTTTATAAAATGTCTTTGGAAAAAATGTTAAGAATTTCTTCTCAAACGTTTGTCCTATGACCAAATGATTTGGTTTGGGATTCAAAGAGTGATGGAACCGTTTTCTCCCGGGGGAAGATCAGCCAAGATTGTCAGTTATTTCGGGATTCCAAAATTGTATAGTTTTGCAAACAGAATCCTTTAATTTTTTTTGGGTGGGATGAAAAAAAGTGAATGAACATTAAACCAGATGGAGTTTTACAAAGGAGCATCGAAATGTGTGATTTTTGAAGTGAGAATAAGTGATTTAAAAAAACGTGGATTTTGTGTGTGAACATTGGAAATGTCCCTTTGTTGGACATTTTTGTATCCCGAAATGTGAAACACTTGTTGGCTCAAAAAACTAGTGGTGATTCATTCATATTGGACGGTTTTGGACTGGAAAAATGCGATTGATTTCGCAAGTGTTTCGTTATTTTTTACAGTGCTCTCGCCAAACAAACCTCGTGACTAAATATGTCTGAAAAAATGTCAGCTGATTTGATAGGGAAATCCCGTGTAAAAGAAAATATTTCCCTGGTGCAATGAGACTTTTAAAAGTTTTAAATATCCACCGGATTATTCTTTTTAAATGTCTATTATAAACCCCTGGAAAAAAAGTGACCGTTTCATTTCTCCCTGAATATAATAAGAAATCCCCGGTACAGGAGATTTCTATGGAAGAGAAATGTGTTCAGGGGAAATGCCGGATTTTTTTTGAAGGGAAGGAAGAAAAACGTTGTTGTGATGTTCCCCCTCCGTCCCCTTTTATTCCCTTTTCTTTTGATCCCTTTTTATTTTTCTTCTTCAACTATACCAAAAAGAACCCCTCGGAAAATGTTTTTGTGACTTAGATCTTTATTATGCAATCTCCCTTGAGAACTTTTCGGGGTTACTACTATAGTCAGGGTGTTTGAATAGGTACAAAAGTCCTGGCATTCTCCCTTCCTTTTTTTTTCTGTCTGAGAACACTTTTTTTCTCTTCTGAATCCCTTTGAAAAGGTGAATATTTGTAGGGGGAAAAAAGGGAAGCACCAAAGAACATCGGGTCTCTCTTGTATTCTGTGTAATATGTTTTTTTTTTATTATTCCTAAAACACTATGGAAGGTTTCCCCTTCCTCCCACTGAATAACTTCTGTATGTAAAATGGACGGT
Organism: Disparrhopalites patrizii; assembly: GCA_034698585.1. Taxonomy (NCBI): domain Eukaryota; kingdom Metazoa; phylum Arthropoda; class Collembola; order Symphypleona; family Sminthuridae; genus Disparrhopalites; species Disparrhopalites patrizii. The sequence goes on from JAQGBT010001170.1 coordinate 9,309, forward strand.
GAAAAAAAAGGAATAATTAAAAAATGGACAATTTAGAAATTTGTTCTATGGCAAATGACGCAAAAGAGCATTTTTTTTACATAGATATCAGTGATTTGCATGGGACTTTTCCACAATTTTTAATTACCATTACAGCTTCTATGCAATATTTTTGTGTCGCTTCTCTCTCAATGAAATTGTGTCATGTTGAAAGGAAAAATTGTTTTTCTCCAAAAAAAAAAACAACAATATTTTACTTCCAAAATCCGTTTTCGACGAAAAACAACAATATTTTACTTCCAGAATTATTTTTCTCCGAAAAACAACAATATTTTGCTTCATCTTGTTCCCTAAAACAACTTTCATTTATTTTTATTTGTTTTATTTTAAATTTTGCAACTATTAATTTGTTCCAAAGAACGGTCTTGTTCCTGGATAATTATCATTATTTCCTCCGAATATTGTGATTCCATGTACGTACGAGTGTTCACCAGTGTGTCAGGTCAGGATAGTTAAGAGTGGCCATAGAAAGGAGAGACTTGTGTTGAAGAGAAAAAAAAAATCTTGTGAGATGTGAGAATAAAAAAGCAATTGTACAAGAAACTTCTCTTTGTAACATGTTGACGTCGTCGACGAACAACAGTGGAAGAATGTGAAAGGCACCAGACGAATAATTAACGTTGTTAAAACATGGCCAGCTGTTTCGAAAGACTTTTTTTTTTCAACCCCTTCTCCCTCTCTCCATCTTTTGAAGACGGCTATTCTTGATAATGAAAAAAAATTAAGGATTATTATTATGCAGTGTGTACAAACATTTTGGGACTTCGGTTCTCTTCCAAATTAAAGAAAGAAAACATAAAGTGCCGTTTCCCCGTCCAAAAATCATTCCTTCAAAACTGTGTTAAAAGTAGTTGAAAGTGTTGCATTTAGGCATATAAGCAGTTGTACAAGATTCAAAAATTTATTAAGTACAAGGGGGAAAAAGTACTATATATGTAAGCAGGAATTAGGTGAGCATTACTTGGAAGGACTGACCATATAGGCTTGGGTTATTACGGAAATATTTTTGGGGTAAGACATATTTTTGGGGTGAGGCAGGTACAGGAAAAACAGTGGCGAAATATCAAAATCTTGGAAGTGTTAAGGACATCGTGGGATTTTTGGAGAGGGATTCCAGCGGTATAAATGAGGAAGGCTTTTTGACCGTCCCATGGAGGGAGAGGTGTGGCATGGAATCAGTGAGAAAGTCGGCAGGTGAGAGAGGCGAAAAATGATATGGAGACGGAAAGGTAAAGAGGGGACTGAGAGGGAATCAAATGGATGGATGGGAACAGGGATTTTTAGAGAAACTGGAATAAATTAGGAGAGGACAGGTAGGGAGACAAGGGTCTGGGAAAAGGCAAATCGTGAGATATGAGAGATGGGGAGACATTCGAACTTTAGGGAGGAAAGGAAGATGGAGAAATGAGAGAGAGAGAGAGACCGAAGGGATAAAAAGGGCAATGAAGGGAACATTGAATTAAAGGAAACTAAAATAAAATAGGGCAATCAGATGGAGAGCAAAATAGATAGGAAGAGAGAGAGAGAGAGAGAGAGAGAGAGAGAGAGCGCAGTAGAACCAGAGGGAGAGCGAAACCCCGAGAAAATTAAGAGCGAATCAATAGAGAAACAGAGAATAAAAGGATAAATAGAGGGAATCAATAGAGAAACAGAGAATAAAAGGATAAATAGAGGGAATCAATAGAGAAACAGAGAATAAAAGGATAAATAGAGGGAATCAATGGAGAAACACAGAATAAAGGGATAAATAGAGAGAATAAATCAACGAGGGAGAGAGAGAATAAAGAGAAAATAAAGAAAGAGCAAATAAAAAGAAATCGAGAGAAAATACAGGGAGAACACAATAAAGAGAAAGATAAATAAATAAAAAGAACGAAAGGGATAGAAAGAAAAAAAGGTAAACGGGGAGAAAACGAAAAGAAAGATAGGAACAGAAAGAAAATTCTGAGAAATGAAGAGAAAATAAACATAAATAGAGAGAAAATAAAAATAAATAGAGAGAAAATAAACATATATAGAGAGAAAATAAAAATAAATAGAGGGAAGATAAAGAAAAAAGAAAGAACTTAGAAAAGGCAGAATTAAAAGATAGAGAAATAGAGATCAAGGAAGAGAAAGAGAGAGAAAGAGGGAAGCTAATAGGAGAGAGAAACACACAAATAGGGTTAAAAGAGACTTAAAAGAGCAATTTAAAAAAAGCAAAAAGCGGGTTGAAAGAGAAAATAGAAGACTTAGTTTAAAATCGGAACATCAATACAGCAGAGAGGGAGGGAAATTCAAAAGGAGACGACAACGAGTTTCAGCACCACAGAATGGATTTAGATTAAAAGTTGGAAGAGAAAACTCAAGAGAAGGAGAAAAGCGAAAGAAAATACAGGGGAAAATGGGATTAAATAGAGGATACGAAGAGAGAGATAGGAGTACTTTAGAGGTCCCAAAATGAGAAATAGGGAAAGACAACCGATATGAATTTATAAAAGTGTCTTTTCCTCCATTGTGCACCCACCGTACTCGTTGGCCTTTGGCCATGTGCTAGGAGCAAAAATGTATCGAGAAGACCCGTAATTCAAACATGTGGGCATATATATGTATATCTGTGTGCCCATACATTTATTCTATGTTTATAGGTACATGTTTTATAGCATGAAGTAGTTGGAGCGACGAAATTTCTGTCCCTCTCCCCTCCCTCTGAATGCACACTGCAACCCTGACTCCAATTCCTTGTCTCTCTCCTCCAAGTAAAAGTGTGAGTGAGTGCGTGTGTCGCACTCTTATTTCCCAACGACAACGACTTGCTTTTATTATAGACAATGTCCGCTTCGGATTCCTTTTTGTGCACCAAGGATCTTTTGGAGGGGAGAGAAAAGAGAGAGAGACAAGGGAGAGAGTTTGTCTCGTTAAAAAGGGATAGCAAACAGAAATAAATTATGTCCTGGGCACCTCTCGCCTTTTCCTTTTGAACACGTGCATCACTTTTAAATATGACAAGCTTCCTACTTACTCCAGTTTTTCTTTTGACAGTTCTTCCTATTCTTTGCTCTTCACTTTTTTTCTCTCTTTCTCACTATTTTTTTCTCTCTCTCTTTCTTCCTATTTTTTTCTCTCTCTTTCTCTCTATTTGCCTATTTCTCTCTCTCGTTCTCTCTATTTGCCTATTTCTCTCTCTCTTTCTCTCTAGTTGCCTATTTCTCTCTCTCTTTCTCTCTATTTGCCTATTTCTCTCTCGCTTTCTGTCTACTTGTCTCTCTCTTTCTCTCTATTTGTCTCTCTATATATATGTCTCTATTTCTCTCAGTTTCTCCCTATTTGTCTCTCTATTTATCTCTCTTTCTCTCTATTTTTATCCCTCTATCTCTCCCTATCTCTCAATTTCTCCCTATGTCTCCGTTTCTCTATCTCGTTCTCTGTTTTTCTCCATTTCTTTCTTACCTTCTGATTTTTAAAATTTCTCTCTCTTTCACTTTGTTTTTGTTCATTTCTTTCATTGTCTCTGTCTGCCTTTCTCTCTATTTTCTTGTCTCCATTTGATTCTTGATTTTTGCTCTTTTGTTTTTGACCATTTTTCTCCAGTTTGACTTTCCCTTTGTTCCTTGCTCTACATTTTCTCTCTATTTTCTCCCATTTTCTTCTTTTGCATGCTCTTTGTCTCCTTTTTTTCTCTTTCTCTCTCCTTTGCTACCTTTTATTTCTTTTTTCTTCTCTGTTTTTCTCGGATATCTGTCGCTTTCTTGTTTTCTTCTTTCTTTCTCTCAGCCGTTTTATTCCTTTTCTTCTGTCGATGTTTTGTTTTTTCTTTCTCTCAGCCTTTTTCTTCCTTTTCCTCTGTCGATGTTTTCTTTTTCCCCCTTCCCTTTGCTCTAGTTTTCGCTTCTTTCTCTCTTTCTTCCTTGTTTCCAGTTATTATTACGTGCCCGCGCAATCACCATTTAGTTGCGGCCTAGCACAAAAGATTCACCATTTCCCCGACCCTCCCTTGACTTTTGTATAGAAAAACAACGGACAAAAAGAGCTTCCAAGTCGTCAAACATTTTTTTTGTACCCACCGCACTTTTTCTGAGGTGTACAAAGAAACAAAAGTTTTTTCCTTCTCTCATGGGATTTCTTCCTGTTCCTTTTTTTTTGGGGGTGTGTGTGGTATTGTCTTACCCTGAGAATGTCTCCCCTATGCTTTGGTGCTATCTTTATTTACATGACAAAAACTGCGAAAAAAAAGGTGCTCTAATTACGGTGTTTTCACACGGGAGGAAATGGGACAGTCGTGGGCCTACTGATACAAATGGGTAATTAAGATGTCACTTTTTTTACATGTTATTTTCTTTATGAAGTGAAGGCTTTTTGAGAGACGAGAAATGTTTTGTAGCTTTTGGAATGGAAAGTAGAAATATGTGGATAAAATATTTTTAGTGACATTCCAATATCTTGGGAGATGTAAATGAACGCATAATTGCTTGGGTAGACGTGGAAAGAGAAAAAGTTGATTTTTAATAAACAAGAAGTTCCTTCTTTTTTAGGAATTTGTTAAAGAGAGAGCGACAGCGAGAAAAAAAGAGAGAAAGAGAGAGAGAGAGAGAGCGAGATGAGTTGCATTTCCCCATAAGCTCATTCACACTGCCAGCTTCTGTACTAGTAATGTTGGTGCAAATTTCCTCAGCCAATAAAACAATAATTATTATGACACTTTTATCTCCGGTCTTGAAGGAGCTGACAAAAAAAAGAAGTCCAATAGGATGATAATGATTATGATCATCTGATGTTGATGAGACTTGATCAAAAGTGGCTACTTCCAGCTTATCCATTTATGTATACGAAATTGTATACAAGAAGGAAACACCCATCCAATTTTATTCAACTGTGTAAAAAAAATTTTTTTTTCTCCCTTTATTTTTGGGAAGTTGACAAGGAAATCTCTTATCACTATTAAAAGGCAACAGACAAGTCTGAGGGTTGTCCCAATCTCATCAAGTTTGCTTGGGGATTGATTGTTGTATTGGCCAACAATACATTGGAAGGGGACAATAGCTGATTTACCTATTCTGTCTTGGGAGAGAGAACACACGGCCTTATTTAGGAAATGTCGTCTCTAATTGTGTACAAAGAGAGAGAGAGAGAGAGAGAGAGACAAATGGACAAAGATAAGCAGGATTTCTGTTCCTTGTTTCACCCATTGACGACTTCTGCCGCTGCTAATGAACTCGAACATTTGTGCAGATTGTCACTTTTAGGACATGTGCAAAAATTTATTCAGCTTCACAGGAGGAGACAAATACAGAGAGAAAGAGGGGAAACTACAGAGGAAGTAAAGGTGGAAGATAATGTAAAATAAAGGGAAAGATAAAATTAGAGAAGATCGAGGAAAACGGAGACGTCGGAGAGGATCAGAGAAAATAGAGAGAGACAGGGAGTAGAAAAAGAGGAAAATAAAGGTGATAAAAGAAAAAGAGATAAAATAAGTAAAATAGAGAGGAAAAAAGAGTAGAAAAGAGAGAGAGAGAGACAAAAAAGAGAGCAGAAATAAGAATGAAAGAGACAAGAAAGACAAAAAGGAAGAAAGAGAAAAGGGAGAGAAATAAAGAGAGATTCCATCTCACCTGTGCTGGTCTGGACTGATTAGTAAATTTTGACTGAAGGATAGAAAGGTACTTTGAAATTTGAGGGGTGTGAATTCGCTAGTTTTTTTCCCCTTCATAAATTGTTGATACTTTTGTTATTTGCTCATTTCTATATGAACAGACTTGCAAAATGCTAAAAAAAAAAGTAGTTTATACATATTTTTTTAACGAAATATCCTATTGGTCATATATGAAAGTGGTTAAATATATGAAAATGACCAGAGACCATTATACAAGGGACAAGTAACACATATCGAGCGTTTCAAGGTCTACCAGAGATCAGAGGAGGAGGAGGAGGAGAAGTGCATCCTTGTGAAAAAATATACGACTCACTCAATTTACTCAGTGTCTCTCACTCTCTCTCTCTCTCTCTCTCTCTCTTTGTCGCTCTCTCTCACTCTTTTCATTCTGGCTCGCTCCATTTAATTCTAAAAAAAATATTATCCAAATAACCACTTTGAAAGTTGTAAGTAGCCTCCATTGTACCGTAAAAAAAGAGCTTTGCCATTTATAATGGTCCATGTATACAAATTGTGGGTAATCACGGGAAAGAACGTGGCCAAAATGTGACGTGCAAAAGTGCACGTGTATACATACAACATTCTTATGGTAATCAAGGGTGTTTCTTCCTACTGATTGGCGTTACTCTCAGACCATTAGAGACACCAGAATTTTTTTCTCCTTTTAGGAACTCCATGCGTGCCTTATATTTGCATTAGAGAATCAACATCCAGTTAATTATAAAATTTATGCGAGGAGGAGAAGGACATGAATTTGAATTTCCTGGTCCAAAAAGTGTGCGTTTTGCATGGGGTAATTATTTCAGGATTTCAAAAGGGAGAAATATGATGCTGAAAAACTGGAGCAAGGAAATATTGGAGAAGAATTTAGATCTGAAAAGTAGAGATAAAAACGCGTGCAAGACAAGTTATACAAATTGGTGTAAATTATTTGGATACGACTAATTATGAGGGAATTTGGACATTTATATTAAGGAGATATTAATGGGCAATAAAAGGGATGAGAAACCGAAGAAATTTGAAGAAAACACATTTTGAAAAATAATCCAGAAAGGAGGCACCCTAGAAAAATTTGGGAAGAACAAATTGTAGCAAAAATTTAAAAAAAAAAAAAATAAGAAGGAAAATTTGAGAAGAAGAAATTCTAGTAAAATTTGAGAAGAAAACTTCTAGCAGGATTTGAGAAGAAATTGTAGGAAAATTTGGGAAGAAGAAATTGTAGGAAAGTTTGGAAGGAAGAAATTCGAGGAAAAAATTCGACAAAAGTAACGAAAAAGAAATGGTAGGAAATGGAAAGAAGAAATTTCGAGAACGAAAAATTATAAACACAATTAAGGAAGCAGAAATAATATACAATATTAGGAAGAAGAAACTATAAACAAAATTAAGAAGAAAAAACCATAAACACAATTAGGAAGCACCAATTACAGGCAAATTCAGAAGGAACAAATTCCAGGAAAAATATACACAAGAAAATTAGGAAGAACTTATAGGAAAATTCATTCAAGAAATTCGGAAAGGAATTCAGAAAAGGAAAGATTTTAGGAGCAAAAATGATCCAAGAAAACTCGAGGGAAATTGATTCCTTTAAGGGCCAAAAATCACACACTTTGGAGAGTCAGAAGTGACAAAATGGAAACAAAGCGATATTTATCAACAAATATCTTCAAACCGGGATTTTTAAATACGTTCACCTTCCCATAACAAAGATAAGACATTGCAAGAAAGGATCTCTTATCCGTTTAAAATGCATTTTACAGAAATATTCTTGTCTCCCTGTAAAACTGAGCCACCCTGGCAACATGACGATGACCACATTGAGACACTCTTGTTGTCTCTCTCTTTCTCTCTCTCTCTCTCTCTCTCTCTCTCTTTACCTCCCCCTCGAGGGGATACAAGTGTACTTATAAACTTTTACATTTTCGAAGATTGAAAAGGCATTGAGAAAATCAATCATCATATAAGACAAGAAGGGTAAAAGTGTTCAAATCATGTGCTGTGGGTCAGTTTGAAAACTGGCGAAGGCCGCTCACTTATTTTTTTCCCCTTCATTTCTCTCTCTCTCTCTCTCGCTCTCTCTCTCTCGCTCTCTCTCTCTCTCGCCGTCTCCCCTCACTCCACTTCTCAAAAAAATTACAACCCTCTCTCAGAGCCAGCAAGTATTCATGACATATATTCCTTTGACACTCTATACAGCACTGTACAAGACGTTGTAGCTTCCAAAGATGTGTACATATGTATACTTCTACATGAATATGTACGGCCTTTTACCAACATCACCACAACCACCGTCTGCTGCCCTATGTCAATGGCACGTACTGTTTACGGCCATGCTTAATAGTGTAGGCCCAAAGGAACTGATAATGTACTAATAGTAGTAGTGGAGGGTTCCAAAATGTTTTAAAAGACCCTTTCTCTCTCTTTCCTCTCTCTCTCTCTCTTTCGCCTCTCTCTCTCTCTCTCTCTCTCTCTTCTTTACGATTAGTAAGCCACCACGCTTTTCAATCCATATGTCCCACCACTCAGCCGCCGAGTCTTCTTCTTTCTTATTCTTCGGGTCATTCACAATGTGTATTTGGAACACTTTTCTTTTGATACTTGTTAAATACCAGAAATAAAAAAATACTGGGAGGACGAGATATGGGATTTTTTTCCTTTATGGAGAAAAAAAAATAACGAAGTGAAACTCTCGTGTGTGTGGGTCTTGTGTTAAAAGAAGATATGGATTAAGCAACGTCTTGCTCAAGTCAGCTGAGCTTTTTCCGTGGGACACGCTCCGCTCTTTCATATTTCGTTTATGAAGCAAGGGAAAGAGAGACGGAGAAAAAAGGGGAAATGGAGAACAAAAATGGAGAAATAGAATGAAAGAGGAAAAGAGAGAAGAAGTGAGTGAAAGAAATTATTTACACCATTGAATGACTTTTAAAAAATAACTCCAGTACATTTCTTTACTATTTTTTTTAAAAAGCGGCTATTTATAAAGCTTGTTTTTACTGCTAGACCTCACTGAAGTATGGGCGATGCACTAAACTAATAACCCACAGCATTTTCCTTGTCAATTCTCACTTTATTCCGTCTTTGTATGGCCACTACAGCCCTTACATACAGTGTTATTTTTGGCATGTACATATATGTAGATACGTATGTATACATAAATTTGTTGTTTATTTTGTACAACTTTGTTTTGCCATTTAATTCCCTTGCCCTTTGGAAGTCCATCGAGGTGTGTTTATACCCTGTTATTTATTTACTATTGGCTGGAGTGGATTTTATTATTCTTATTATCATCTCTGAATTTTGAACGGTACATCGTATATGCATAATGTTTTAACAATTTTCACATTCCACATGCCAGTGACGTCTCATTTCCTCTGTCTCACTCCAATGAGATTTCATTCACAAAAAAAAATTTGTAATTCCCATCATATGAAAATTTGACTTGCATCAAAGAGGAAAATTCTGTGTGCGTTTGATGTGTGTGGGGACGTCATTAGCAATTTCGCAAGGCAGACAAAGAGAGTCAGAGGGAGGACGAGAGAGAGAAAGAGAGAGAAAAATAGAAGAGGGAGAGAAAGACAGAAAGAGAGAGAGAGAGAGAAAGAAAGAGAGAGAATGAGAGGGAGAAATCTTAAAAGTCACTGGAATTCTCCAGACACAAAATCCTCCAGACTCTGTCCCATGCATCTGACATTTATTTATGACTCCTATGAGAATTCTTCCAAGGAGGAAAGGAAAGTGAGAATTAGCACAAAAACTTTTGCTCTCTCCCAAGGGAAGTCCAATGTAGGATATGGAGAGAGTCTCACAAGTTTTGCCTTCCGAAACTCATTTAACAATGGGAAAACATGGGACCATTCATGCATACTGAGCATATGACAAGTGCTGTAAATGAGGAGTATTATGGGAATCTAATTACTGAGCTTGGCTCTATCACAGTGATAGGTTATAATAATGATATTAACGGTGGGAAAATTTACTCTTCATATTCTCTCTCTCTCTCTCTCTCTCTCTCTATTCTCTGTCTGGCTCTCTCTCTTTCTCTGCTCTACTACTGGTAAATGAATGACTTATTGTGCCGTGTGTACCATGACGGTGTCATTTATCCTATCTTCGTTTACATTATACATGTTCTTCCTTGTTGCTATGCTCTGTGGAAAAGCCTCTGGCTTCATTTGCTATTGGCTGGAACACACCAGGTGTTTTTTGGCTCTCTCTCTCTCTCTCTATTTCTCTCTCTCTCCTTCCTCTTACGATTGTTGCCACAGTCTGTGTATGTTTAAAGGTTAGGGCATTGGAATTGTGTGTAGCTTTTTTTTTTCTGGTTCAACCAAGACTCCTTAATGTATAATGTTCTTCGTAGGCCCGAGTGTTATACGTGCTCTTCCAGCCTGATAAAGACTCAGCTGTTACCTGCCCCTTGTCAATATGTTCTCAAGAGCTCTGTCTCTCTCTCTCTCTCGCTTTTTTATCTCACCTTCTCTCTTTATGCATCTATTCCTCTCTCTTTCTGTCTATCTCTCCCGCCCTTTCTCTTTCTTTCTCTCTCTCTCTCTCTTTCTCCCTCTTTCTGTCTCTCTTTCTGTCTCGTTCTCCTTCTTTCTCTCTCTCTTTCTCCCTCTTTCTCTATTTCTGTCTCTCTTTCTGTCTCGTTCTCCATCTTTCTCTCTCTCTTTCTCTCTCTTTCTCTATTTCTGTCTCTGTCTTTCTGCCTGTCTTTCTCCCACTCTTTCCCTCTGTCTCTTTTCTATACATCATTTCTTTCTTCATTGCTTCTCTTTCTGAATGAGCTATCACTCTATCTTTTTTCTTTTTTGTTCTCTCTCGGTCTCCCTGCAATTTTTCTCTTCCCTCCGAAACGCCTTTGATATCTCTCCATGCCTGATTGGGTCCCACTTTCCCCGGTCCTTTCTCTCTCTCTTTGTCTCTCTTTCCTTTCTATTTTGCTCCCTCCCTCTTACAAATCCCCTTCTCATTAGTTTCAGCATTTATCTCGCCGTCTTTCCCTCCTTGGAAGAAGATTACACAATAATGTGGTTGTACACACATGGAAGAGAGCATGTTCTTAGTGGTGGTTATAATAGTAATAATAATAGCATCATGCAACAAGGAGGAGAGATTGGATCACTTGCTCATCCTTTTTTTTTTCTTTTAACTTTATGTTGAACTTCGTGCACTTAATCGCTATTTAGTAGTTAGAATGTTCTCCCATCTCTCTCTCTCTCTTTCTCTCTGTTCATATAACTCTGTGAAATGTTGAAAAGTCTATGTTTGTCAGTAGTAAAGTTAGAGAGAGAATTCCCTCTAGATTGCCGCTGTGTTGTTAAAAGCCCGTGGGAGCGTAGTGAAAACTTTGGGATGACGTTATATTAAAGGTTGTGAAGTTGTACGTGATTCTTTTTTTTTCTTTTTGGTTAGAATATATCCCCTTGTCTCCTCTGTCGCTCTTTTCTCTTTAAAAGTGTATAAGGATAGGTTTTTCTTCGAGATTCATCTCCGTGTGTGCACCTCCAAGTGCTACGTTGTTATCTGGGTCGTTAATAGCTCAGCACTTGAGGGGAACTGTCGTCATTGGGTTGGTTTTGTGGGTATTATTTTTAGCTAATTTTCTCTCTTATTATGTAAGCGTGTGAGTACATTGGGTACAGAGGGGATCTTTTTTGGAGGTGCATGATGATGAAAATATTAAGGGAGACAGAAAGTGCGAGAGACAGCGGGAGAGACAGAGAGAGATGGGAAGAGTTTGTGTCCGGTTCAATTTTTTTAGGGATGTGTGGTCGTCTCTGTGCATTTTGTTACGACACGCATCGGATTATATGAGAGATTTCTTACTCAATCTTGCTCTTACCTTGTCAGCTTTGCTTGATGGACTGTCTCTCTCTCTCTCTCTCTCTCTCTCTCTCTCTCTGTCTCCTCTCTTTCACCTTGTCTATCATCATTTCACTCTTTCCTCACCCGTCCCTTTATTGTCTCTCCTTTTGCATCTTCTTCAGGAGTTGGCATACTGTACTTATTTTGTTGTCTCTTAATTTCTTTTCTGTCTCTTTTCTCTCTCTCATTTACCTCCTCTTTTTCTCTCTCTCTTCTCTCTCTCCTTTACCTCCTCTTTCTCTCCCACTCTCTCTCCTCTTTTTCTCCTTTCTCTCTCTTCTCTCTGTTTTCGCTCTTTTTTATTTCGCTTTTCTCTACATCTCTCTGTTTTTCTCTTTTCTTGCTTTATTTGCCTCTGCATCTCTTTATTCCTTATTTCCTTTTTTCTCTTGTTTTCTCCCTTTTATATCTCTCCTTTCTCCCATTTCCCTCTCCCTCCCCGTGTACGTGCCACGATACTGCGTCGAAATTATTCTTATCCATGTTTACCCTCCAACTCAACTTGTAATTGCGGCATTTTTGCCTTCTTCTCATGAAAGCGAAAGAATGCTAATAATAAATGAACAACAAAACAAATCCATTTTGTCCCTGGAGCAAAGGTCAAGTTAAAATCCTAGCATCATAAAAAACACGTATGGATTTAGCGACCTCTTATTGATGTCCTGTAATAGATTTTTAATAATATTTGCCCTCTCTTGCTCTCTCTCTCTCTCTCTCTCTCTCTCACTCTCATTCACTCTCTCTCAACTTTGCTCTCTTTCCCCCTAAGTAAAATTCCCCTAAGTAAAAGATTTCATGCAGGTAGTAGGATATAGAATTTTTGATATTGACGTAAATTATACCTCGAAGGAAGTGATGTTCGTCATGGCATGGAAGGAGAAGGGCAAGACGGAATACTTAGAAATGGAATCCCTGTGATTAATACTGTTTTTGGACATGTATTTTTCCTTTATTTTGTTGGGATAAAAAAAGAATCCATCTCCTACTACGGAATATATCCTCCAGTGACGTAAATATCACTGCGTGCGTATGTTTCCTCCTGTTTTTTTGTGTCTTCACTGTTTTCCATCCTTTGCTATTGCTATTAATAATGTGCGATGATGGTGTAATGGGACAAGGAAAATATATTGACAAGAGAGAGAGACTCTTATATCCCATATGTGACACCCCTATAGTGAGGAGCGTGTCGAGGAAAGTACAAAAAATTAATAATACAGGTTAAATAAATCATGGGTGTAAATAGGTTTAATGTCTCTCACATGTAATAATAATAGGATGTGTGTATACATGCATTTTTTTTTGTGTGGGTTCATTTATTCACGAATCCCTACAAAACAAAATACAGGAGAATCGCACCTGGTTCATTCACTTGGGGGCTTATACGTGTTGTAGGTCCTACATTTTCCCTTGTTTGTACACTGTTTGTTTGTTTTGTAAGCGATACTCCCTTTTTTTCTAGTTCGGGAAAAAACAATGTATCTAATGGGTTCGAGTGTGCTGGATATCGATGGTTAATTATTTAAATTCCGGCTCATACTTGTTTTTTTTACTGGTGCGCCATTCCAGGTTTTGGATAGCGTAGGTTAACTTTTTTTTTTACTGGAAATTCTCCCTGTCCTGGAGCACGCTTGTTAACATATATAATCATTAAAGAGTCTGGAGTTGCTCCTGGTTATTATTTTCTCTTTCTCTCTCATTCTCTCTCTCTCTCTCTCTCTCTCTTTATTTCCCCGTCAGTTGTTTTACTTGTTCAGAAAGGAAAGAGTGGGGGTTGCCGATAAGGGGAAAAATAACGTGGCTTTTATGATCTCACGACCAGATACAATTGGAGAAGCACACTCAGGACTGCCACAAAAGGGTGATTCTCTTCCGGCACCTTTTCAAGGAAGGAAAGGGAGAGGAGAGAGGGAAAGATATAATAGAATATTACTATAGTGAACCTTCAACGGAACTGATACTGTCTGTTATTACTTTATTTCCCTTGTTTCTTTACACCGCCGAAAGTTTGGGGTGAGAGACAGAGAGAGAGAGACGACCACATTTAACGATTGCAAAATCCAGGGAAAGAAGGAGAGGAGAGCGATATGGAGAGAAAAAGTGAGACGGAAGAGTGGAGGAAGCATAAAAGGAGAGTGTTGTGGTGGCCTTTAAATATTTAAACATTTATGGAGGGGGAAAGCACATGAGCTTGAGGAGAGACGTGGGACAAGATGGCGGAACAATGAGGGAAGGTGCTATTCAGGGGGAAGGAAGGGAGACGGAAGGGCAGGGAGGGTGACGGGGAATTGGAGACGAGGGCGATTATTTAGAGCGGGAAGTGAGAGAGAGAGAAACGGAAAGAATGGGAGATGCAAAGAGAAAAAACAGGGAGAGAAACGAAAGAATGAGAGAGGCAGAGAGATAAAAGAGTAAAATGGAGAGGGAGAATGAATAGAAAGAGAAGAAGAGAGAGAAAGAGAGAGAGAGAGAGGAAATCAATATAATGGAGAGAGAAAGCGAGAGAGAATATTAACATAAGAGATAGGGAGGGCGAGAGAGAAAGCATGGGAGTAAGTGGGAGAAAAATCAACATAAGATAAAGAGAAAGAGATAGAGAAATAGAGAGAGAGGGTGGGAAAAATAAGGAAAAAGGAGAAATAATGTGCAAGAGAAAATCGGGGAAATTAGACGAAAATAGAGGAAAAGAGAAAATAAAATGAAAAGTGAGAAAATAAGGAGAAACAACAGACAAGAGTGAGAAGAGAGAAAATCGAGCTGCAAAACAGAAAATAAGGAGAAAAGAGAGGGAAGAGAGAAAATAAGGTGAAAAGCGACAGAAAAGAAAAAAGAAAAGGGAAAAAGAGCTAAAAAGAGAAAAACTAAAGATATAAAGTGAAAGCACGGGAAATGAAAGCGAAAATAGAAGTAAAGATGTAAAATACGTGAAATTCAGACTCATATTTTGAATTTAAGTAAAATGTTTCCAGGAACAACTTTCCACGAAATTTCCATGACAAAAAGGAAAAGCTGATAATGGACAAAAAAACCTCCCCTTACCCTAAAACTTGTATTCACCAATGTCTCCGAATAGAAATTCACACGTGCATTTTTGTTCATCCCCACATTGACGTATTGCAATGCATTACAATCCACATACTGTCACAACAATGAATCCTAAACACATTTAACTACTTGTTTGCAAGGCTTTTTTAACAATGGACATTTCGAAAGCTCATTGACTAAATTTTTTTAAGGGTTATGAATGTCAATACAATAAAAAGAAGTTTTTTTTTATCATTTAATATCAGCAGCGTACGACGTAGAAGACGGATAACAACAAATATATTTTTTTTAGCCACATTATAATTCCAAAATTCCATCCTCTCCCAAATAAATTTCAATTTCACCTGCTCCACCCTTCCAAAAAAAGATTTTCCCATTGCAGATATTAAAAAAAGGAAAAGTTCCTTTATGTCCCCATCTGCCAGACCTTTTAGTATTATTAGCAATGTCGTTAAAATGTGAGCAAGGCATTGAACAAATTTCACCGAAATTAGCAAATGGAGATTTTTTTTATGCCTTTATTAATTGACACAAAATATGGAGGGATGGGAATAATATTTTTCTATCCATCATTTACATGGCCCCAAGTCTTTTCTTTTTTGTATGGTGCAAAATAATATTTTCCTTACGGAAAAAAGGCACACGTTCACAAAATTTCAAAGGGGTATAAAAATAAGTTTTTTTCCCTATAACATAATATATATAATCATTTATAATGTAGGGAATAGACACAAAAAGCCACGTCGTCATGCTCTTTAACGCCACTCTCACACTTGATGGGGCTGGTCTCGTCCAATAGGAGTGAAATAAATATGTATAGATTTTATTAGTGACTTTAAATGCATTTTAAATTTTGAAAAATAAAATGTACAAAGACAAAGAGAGAGAGAGAGAGAAAGAAAATCTTTTACTATATTGATTACATCCTCTCACATTACAGGTGCATAAAATAAGTTATACTTTCTGGTTTTTGCTCTGATGTTGAAAAGTTGGTAGGGGAAGAAAAAAATGGAGAATCTATATATTATAATAAAAATTCAGCCTTCGTCTCTCTCCACTTACTTTTCTACCACATTTCTCTCTATTATAGTAACCAGCTTTTCTATACGGTTACTTTACGACAACTTATCACCTTTTCAACCCTTTCAGTCCACCAAACTCTTATGTGCACCTCGCTCCCTTCTGTTACTATGTAGAAACAAGTGTTTCCAATGTGATTGGCAAGGTTTCCTTATTTCTCCACCTTTTTTTTCTATACATATTTTTTTTTACCACACACACACACCATTATAATATACACATATGCTCATAATGAGGAAATGGGGCTTTCCATGCGGTATTCTATCCTCAATTTCACTCCAGAAGTAGGTGGAAGGGAAATTTGCGAAAGAATGTGGTTTTCTTTTTAAAAAATAGTTTTTTCTAAAGGTTAAAAATGCATCTGGAAGTTTGGGACATTTTTTTTTTGAATGGTCAAGAATTATTAGAACAGCATTAGAAGGATTCGCAAAGGCCTGATCATTTTTGCGTACTTTTTTTACGTGAAGGGTTAAATATAGAATTTCCTAATCCGAAAATCCCTATGGAAAATGGGTTTACAAAAGCCCTTTATGAAGAGCTAAAATGGTATTTGTAAGGGTTACACAGGGAGCTTAAAAAGTATTTAACGGGGTTAAGATTGACATTGCAAGGGCTTTATAAATGGATTTAAAAAAGGGCTCAAAGGGATTTGAAAGGGTTAAAAATGTGTTTCAAAGGATTAAAATAGCTCTTAGATGGGCTAAAAAAGAGCTAAAATTGGATTTGTAAGGTTATTTTTTCTGGGATGCAAAATGGTGCTAAAAGGGGTAAATGTGTCATTTTCCCACAGATTCAAAATTTTTATCCCACACAAAAAAAAATTTGTTCACATGGCTTGAAAAAATCCAAGTTTAAAAAAATTAAGACCTTGCTAAAAATAAGACTATACGACAAGTTTGAAAATGGTAATTGTAGGATGGTGGAATTTTGGTTAGAATTTTGGGGGAAAAAATGTTTGTCGGTACATAAAAAAAAGCATAGAAAATCGGAATCTTCCCCCTGGAAAAAAGTGTGATACCTAATGTATTTTTTTAACATATTGTCCTCTACACCATAATAAATGTCATGGGCTTGTAAAGTGCAGTTATAACAGGATATTAATTGTACATTTAAAAAAAGTGCATAATATGGGAGAGTACCAGGATTCTTGAAGAAGGACGCAATGGAATTAAAAATATGTTGGGACAATGGCACGGGGGAAGGATTTTGCGTGGAAGCTGTCAAAAAGCTGTTAAAATCTTGGTTTTTTTAAAGTGTACAAGAAATAAAATCCTCGTTAAACCAAAGAGAACGAGAGAGAGAGAGAGAGAGAGAGAGAGAGAAAGACTTTTTAATAGACCGCCCCTACATTTATTGACGAAATCCATTTACCAACCAGTTGAATTGGCCAGAGAAAATTTTATGATTCCGTATTACAAAACAAAATAAAACCCTAAAAATCAAGGACAGTTAAAAGCAAAATAAATAAAGGATAGCAAAATAAATTTGCAAATTCCTTAAAATACCCGTGTAGAAACTTGCCTCAAAAAAAATAAATCAAGCCCCAATAAATTCCAAAAATCCTTGACATTTACAAATAAAATTCTAACTTATTTTCAAATTCCGTAAAAAAAAGTTTATTCCCTGGTAAAAATGTTTTTACTACGTGAGAAAAGGCACCAAAAGACACGTGTACTGGTGAATTGTCGAAAATAATCGAATGTAGCATGTGCAAAAAATTATTTAAAAAACTCTCCTAAAAAAAGGTTACATAAACAATTTTGCAAATCTCCTCCCACTCACTGAGTAACAAGAGCGTACGTTGCACATTTTAATCAGCTGGTGTGACTTTGTTGTCAGGAGAGATTAGGCCAGAGGGGAAAAAATAACATTGTGAGCTTACCAAATGAAGAGCAATATGACCAGAACACACGATTGAAGGACTTGTTGAATGTAAAATAAATAAAAAAAAATCAATTTCAAGTCGCATCTGCATATGAAAGGAATTAATTAACTTTTTTTTAGAAGTTTCCAGAGTCTCCCATAAGATTACATAAATGGAAAAGGGTTGTGCGAGAATTAATATTACATTTGCAAATACACCATTGCAAAGGATTATGAGGGAAATTAGGCGTACATATGTATGTACGTACATAATGTTTGTATTCACTGCCACTTTACCAGCAATTTCACAGAATTAAACCAGACGTTTGTCCTACAATTATTGACGTAAATAAAGGAACAAATAAAGTCACGCTCACAGGCATTATACATATAAATTTTTTCCCCTTTATTTTTTTTTGGTGGATCAACTACTACTAAATCCCATCAAATTTTATTGTCGGAGAAGCCCTTTAAAAAATTATGTATGGTTAAATTAAACAAATACAAGACAAGTGCTCTCTCTTTGCCTGTAGTATCAATGGGCAGGTTTCCCCGTAATCAACACTCACATGAGCCTTGTTGTTGGTCCGTGTGCAATTTTTTTTCTGATGGTGCTTTCTATTTAGCAAATTGTCACAACATTGACATATTATTTTTTTTCTATTTAAAATCTGACTCACGGGGCTTTTATCTTATGGAACCTTTTTTATTGTAGTTTCTAGCTACTTTTGTTATTGGTACAAACTGATTTTTTTTTGTATCGGAAAGTCTTTATAATATGGGGCTGTATCGGGTGCATTTAAAATCACTGGTCATTATGTGTGTGTTTCGGGTGGAAGAATTACTAGATAAGGATTTTTTTGTTTATGTGTAAAGAGCAGCAGATATAACTGTAAAGTGATGAACACATTTAATTAGCATGCATATTTGTATTTTGATATAATATAATTACATATACCTGCATATTTGCATTTTTATATTATATAAGTATTGTGCCACGAAGAGGTCTGGAGCAAATGGATACGCCATTTGACGTCGTATCCACCAACGCGATACAAACCGGACTAAGTTAAAAAATCACCTAAACGAAGCTGGGACAAGACCCAATACATTCTTATGGGAAACAATATATTTTTACGAGTTGAAAATAAAATAACTCCCACTAAAAATGAGAAATACGGGAGAATGTCCGGTGTTTACGCGGAAAAGTTCGTTTCAAAATATCTGGACTTAACCCGATTTGATGTCTGGAGCCTTTATAAATGAATTGTTTATATATTTGATGGGGGAAATCAGGGGGGCATTTTTTTTTAGAACAAAAATATACGTATATATTATTTATTAAAAGCTGTACAAAGAGTATTCCCAATCTATAAAATGTCACTCACACGCATATAGAATGTCACAAGAGACAAATATTTGCAGTTATTGACCAAAAAAAGTGCTGAGCGTGAACTTTCTCCATGAGGGAGGGACCAAAACATTTTTTTTTAGTATAAATAACATAAGATTATTATTCATATTGAGAACGTCATTGGATACACGAGGATCTGGAAGAGTCATTAAAATGTAATGCGGTATAAATGACCTGTTTTCTCCTGACTTGGAAGAATGCCACTATGTGGAAGTACGGAATTATTTAATGCCCATCATTTATTTTTATTTGTTCGTTGTCTTTGCTCCATGTCCGGTTTGGGCGGAGTGTCGCGATGCGCAATTTGTCTATTCCAACCCTTTTAAGGGGGCCGTTAAAAAAAAGGAAAAGTGGACCGGATCTCCTGGCCCCTACAAATATAAATAGTAATTCCAATTAGTTAAAACCGAGTGTTAAAAAAATTGAAAATAACTGAACCACAAATAATTTACCCGTGAAATGTGATATATTTGTTAGGGAAAAAAGAAAAGTTTACATTAAAAAATAAATGAATGAAAATTCCAGGCACTAACAAATTGGGAAGTTCTTCCCTTCTCGTATTTTTTGTTCGAATTTCTTGCCATGTCATGGAATAGAAAAAAATGGCCGTGACACTGATAATGCAGAGATGAAATGACTCCAGTCATTTTTGCTTTGTATCTTTCTTTCTTTTGAAGTACTTTTGAACGTGCTTTGCACTTTTGTCTCCATTTTTTTTAAAACCTCCCAGACAGGTGAGGTGAGAGCGTGATCTGAGCTGGTACTTAACCTACCGGCCTTGCTTTTTTTTTATACTAGTATGACGCGACTCTTTTTCAATGAATGTTACAAAAATGCCGTAAATGTACTCACTAAAAATATTATTAGGTATACATACATAATAAAGGAATGAAAGAGAGAGAGAGAGAAAAAAAAAGTGTAACACAATCATGGGTGGATCCCCATTTCTAATGTGCTTTTTTATGCATTTAAAATATATACGTATACTTAATGTGTTCCATGATTCAAAAAGTGTGACAGAGGATAGAACAAAATAAAATTCACTTTTTTTCGCATTTTCCGATAGCCACTTTTAACCCTTTATGCACTCCGTGACAGTGCAATGATAAAGAAATCCTTTTTTTTTTTTTTAGGAATTTGGTTCTTAGAAGATATTTCTTAGTTGTTTTCTCAGGATATTTTTTAGGATTTATTTTTTTAGCAAGAACATGCAGAAATTTGTTAGGGGTGACTTATTTCTAATAAATTTGACCTTTAAAGCATGCCTTTAAAGCAGTTTTATTTTATTCTAATATTTCCCCTATTATATTTCGAAATTTCGGTGATATTGGGACATTTTACGTGGAAATTCATGTCGTAATTGTCCTTTGTATTTTTATTTGCCGACGGTCTATGACGTGCCAAGATTTAGCCCGTCAAATTTGACTGACAATGTCCAAACGTTTTGGGAGATATTTTATTATTTTAAGTTATAATTTGGTTTATTTTATTTTTTGATTTTGTCTTCTTTTTTTCGTTTCTTTTTATATTATTTTGCTTTATTTTATTTTAGTATTTTCCTCCTTTTTTTTTACCGAAAGATTCCCCACTAGATTAATTCGTTCTATTTCCACCGGGAGATTCCTTGGTCAGATTTCGCCCTTTTGACGGATGGCAAAATGTTTGAAAAATGTGTCGTCCGTGCAAATACCAAGATCTTGCTCCGATTAGAAGGTATCGACAATGTTTTTTTGGGGGACGGATATCAAATTTATCGGGAAAAAAAGTGAAACACCTTTTTTTCATGTTACCATCTGTACGTTGAAGCATCCTAGAAATTTTGAATGTATAAATAATGCTAATTTCCCCCTGACACGGAGGAATCATGCGGGTTCATTTTTTATGGGAACATCCAAAAAAAACGACCAGAAAAATTGGTACATGCACAATTTCCGTGAAATGACATACAAATAGGGGTGAAATTCAGGTATGTTTATAGGGAATTTTTTTTTGGATGGTGTGTGATGATATATATTTTTACCCCTTTTTTTCTGCTCATGCACAGACGATGACTTGTCATTGGTGATGAGGTGTATGGGAAGTGTGATGGAAGTATGGTATTAATAATGGTAGAGGTGAATATCCTGGATGTTTCTCTCTCTCTCCTTGTCTCTCCCAATCGACATTTGTATCTCTCCCTACCCTTTTGTGTATTTAAACGAATCCTTTGTTTGCTTTTTATTTTATGTATTTTTTTTATAAATGGAACATTATGTATAGGTGTTTCGAGTGCATCCGGAATTTCTAATGGGTGCTGATTTCATTTTTTTTTATTTGTCTGTGCAAAGTATTTGCTCTCGATTAACCCCTTTTTTATGTCCCCTCACTGATTTCGCAGGGGAAAGGTGTGCCATTTCCTTGACATTCCATTCAATTTTACATTCAATAGTAGCTTTTTAAAAAAAACTATGCTTGAACAATCCATTTTTAAATTACAATTTTTAATGGCAAATTTTAGGTTTTAATAATCTCATTATTAAAGTATAGTATATCAATTACAGTTTTTGTATTTATCAATTGGGTACAAAAGCTGGGCAAAAATGGACAGTTTAACCCTTTCTTTGAGGAGAAAATCTCCCTGGGGTTTTTGCGAATTTAATGTAAAACATTTTCCCACGGTTGAACTTCCGGAAAGAGAAATTCTGGGGGGACTTTAAAAAATTAATTTAAATAAAAAAAGGGGGAATAACATGTTTTTCGGGGGAATTGTTTTCCGTAGATTTTAATTATCAAAATCTTTTAACTCTATCCGCACTTTTTCACTCTTGATCCTGTCACATCAGAAAAATGGATAAAAAGACGGCTTTTTTCCTTACTCTTCTTCCGTGCCGGTACATTTGGTTCTTCTTCCTTTTTTTTTATTAGCCTTTGTTGTACTTTATGGGAAAAGGTAGTGGAGGAGGAAAGGTGAGGGCTTTTGCAAAAAGGAAACTAGAAAAAAAAAGGTGATGGGGACAGGTGATATGGTAATTACGGTGCACAATATACATGCTTTATGCAGCCATAAAAGATCCTTTAAGAGACAAGGAATCTTCTTTTTTTTTTGCTCCTTTCAGTTTTATGCACTTTGTATTCACAGAAAAGCCTCAGACAACCTCTGTCTCCACCCTTTAGACACTGAGCATTGTGGTGGGCATTGTATTTAAAGAGAAAAATGGAGGATAATATGGCATTTGCTAATGTTAGTGAACTCTCCATTCACAACGGTTTAATTACCTTCTTTTTCTAGAGTTTCGTATCTCTTCTGGTACAGTACAAACACGATGGTGGTGGTAATAAAAAGAAATTGTGACTACAAAAGGAAGGAATTACAAATTTATGGGATTTATGGTACAACTGGAAATCATCGTACGGGAACAGTCTTATTGGAGGAGGGGGAAAGGAAAGCAAATGTTTGCATTAACTATCCTTTGGTTTGTATAGAAAAGGGAGGAAGATGTTGACTTAGAAAAAAAAGTCAAGGTGGAAAAGGTTGAAATTGACTCAGGGATAAAATATGTGCTAAACAAATGGAAAAAAGAAGGTCTTGGTGTGTAATGTACCTTCTGGTTGGGGCCGTCAACTTGGTTTTAATGAAAATTTCGTGTTTTCTCTCCATTAATTTCGCTCATTTTTCCATTAATTTTTATTTTTTCCACCAATTTCCTCTAATTTCTCCCTTTTTTCTCTTTCTTCTAATTTCTCTCTTAACCTCTCTAATTTCTCCCTTTTTTCTCTTTCTTCTAATTTCTCTCTTAACCTCTCTAATTTCTTCGTTTTTTCTCTTTCTCTCTATTTCTTCTAATTTCTCCCTTTTTTCTCTTTCTCTCTCTTTCTTCTAAATTCTCTCTTAACCTCTCTAATTTCTCCCTTTTTTCTCTTTCTCTCTCTTTCTTCTAATTTCTCTCTTAACCTCTTTTTCCCTCATCCTCTGTAATTTCTCTCTTATTCCTCTCTTTTTCTCTAATTTCTACTTTCTCTCGAATTTCTACTTTCTCTCGAATTTCTCTTTTTCTCTCGAATTTCTCTCTTTTCCTCTTGTTCTCTCGAATTTCTCTCTTTTCCTCTTGTTCTCTGTAATTTCTCTCTTATCTTTTCTTATTCTCTCTAATGCCTCTGTAACTTCTCTTTTCATTGTCATTGCATTTTTATCTCTTTTCTCGTGTTTTCATAGTATTTGTCGCTTTGTTCCGTTATATTTCTCGCCATTTTCCGTCGTATTTCTCCCTCTTTTACTTTCTGTTTTTTTCCCTAACGGTTTTTCACATTTTGTCTCTGTACCTTTCCTCTCTTTTCCAATTTAGTATTTGCTTTCTTTGATTCTTCCCGTTTTTTCTCTGCTTTCTATTTCCTTCTCTATTTACATATTTATTTTGCTGGTTTTCAACCGTATTTCTGCCGTCTGATTTCCTCCATTCTTCCTGTTCTTTCCTCTTCATTTAAGCCTTGATTTCTCTCTCCTTTCTCCCGCTTCCTCCCTCTCGGTCTTTGTACCCCTCCATTCTTATACTGGTCTTGGGTTTGTTTTTGTGAAGAATTTGTTGACACAAAAGGCGAAAGCAGGAGGATAAGTGCAGAGGAGTCTCATAATATGGAAGTAATGGAGGAAGTGCAAGAAACTTGTCAAAAGGGGTTCAACTTCCGTCTTTATCGCTTTTTATAAAATATTATTCTTGTTGAAGGAAGACAATATTCTGTCTCTTTCTTCATCACATGTCTCGAAACCATTTCCTCAATCTCTTTTTTTTCTGCCAGCACCGGAAAAATATTTCCAATAGATAACATTTCCAGCTTCAATAGTTTCCCTTTGATTTCCTTTAATCCTCATCGTTAACCCCATTGCTTGCTTCTCTCCATTTCTCTGCTTTTTCAATCTCTCCTCATCCATAAAATGAGAGCTTATTAAAATGAACATTTAGAATTTTTCCTTTTTTTGGAAATATATTTATTTAAAATTGAAAAAAACATGGACTAATTTTTTAAATGTTTTTTTGTCATTTACAGCAAAAGACTGGGCAGCATGCAACGTTACAGTTCCTAGGGAATGAAGGGGTAAGTCGAAATTTTTTCTCCCATGCCCGGGATTTTTTAAAGCACACAAAAAGCATCGAATTTACGTCATCCAAACATGTGCCATGTGAGATGAGGAATTTTCCATTCCAAAAAAATCAATTTCTTCCGTAATTGTGAAGAGAGGAAAGAGAAGCAATTTGGTCTTCTTTTATAAATGGTAGACTACATATTTTTATTCAAATGAATTCCATGGAAAAGTAATTCCAAAACTTTTGTCATTCAATTTCCTATTGAAATTCGTGCATTTTTTTATCCAGGCAGAAAAAAAAGCAATTTGCCTTCTTGTCCAAACCATTTTAGAATTTGGAAATGAATTCATGCGTTGAATGGTATAAATGAAGATCCCAAGACAATTTCCAATCCAAAAATTCTTCCAGGAAGAACAATCATATCTTTATCAGAGATGAGACAAAGTCTACTTTTTAAACATTGCACAGATTGTAAATAATCTATTTTTAAACCTTGAGACCCTTTTTTTCTCCTCTCACGTTTGTCTGCAAAATGTCACACAAAAGGCGGATTCATTGTTATTCCTTTTTTTTCTGTCGGCTTCGTTTTTGCTCTTGTTAACGGCAAATCCCAAGGAACAGGTTAAGGTTACAAAAAAAAAATGGAGACGGAAAAGAATCTTTGTGGGGAGAAGATTAAAAGACTTTCGAGAGAGAGAAAAAAACAAAAGTGTGTCTTTCAGTCTCTTGTAACCTCAATCAAATCCTCCTTTTTTGTGTAAAGGAAAAAAAAATTAGAACCGAATGTCGTTCTACCTGTGGATTTATAAGGTGTGTGCGTGTAACATGTTGTATAGACCAGTAAATATTAGGACCTTTTATTGATTTCAACGTCAAAAAATGTTCATTCATTCATTCATTCTACCCCCCAATTCCCCTTAAGGTGGGTGTGTGTGGTCTATTCATTTTGTACGTCGTTGGGAAAAGGTGTGAATATGATTTAGGGGGCCAAAAAAGAAGATATACATGAGCAAATATTGAGGCAAACTTGAATGGAAATTCACAAAGATTCTCTTTATCTACATAGTAAAAAAAAACTGAGTAAATAATTTGTACAAGGAAAGCCAAGGGGAAGAAGAAGTCCTTTACTTTTACACGCTCAAAAAGCAACTTTTATAGGGCCTTTGAGCATTTTATATGGATTACACCACGTATGCCTTCAAGGAGCATCGTGAGACAGAAATGTGGAGTAATAATAATTATAATAATTATTAACTGCCACCTGTCTTCTTTTGACGGATCTTCCCGTGTCTTCTCTCTATGGGCTCTTCTCCCTTGTCATATTTTTTTGTGGTCAACTTCATCTTCATACATTCTTCATCCTCTCCTGGTCATTCTTTGAAGGGAGGAAGATTATGAGGACTTTATTAGTGTTTGTGTAAGGATTTGGGAGTGATTTGGGACGAGTTTTTCTGACACGTTACAATAGAATTAGGGGATGATGGGAATTTTATGGGAAGGGGAAGGATAGTAAGAAGATAGCCCAAAATGTTTTCCATTTTTCTTACAAGGAGGGAAAGTTAGAGTTTTGTTTTTGCAGGAGGAAATGCAAGCGTTGAATGCGTACGTGATCGGAAATATCCTGTGGGATACTTACAATTAATGACAAATAAAGACATGCAAAACGAGAGAGAAAAAAATAAGCCCCAGAGAAAGGAAAAAAGAGAGAGAAAGAAAAAAATAAGCCCCAGAGAAAGGCAAAAAGAGAGAGAAAGAAAAAAATAAGCCCCAGAGAAAGGCAAAAAGAGAGAGAAAGAAAAAAATTAGTCAGAGAGAAAGAAAGAGAGAGAAAATTAGAGAGAAAGGCAAAGATAGAGAGAGAAAGAAAAAAATAAGTCAGAGAGAAAGAAAGAGAGAGAGAAAAAAAAGAAGTCAGTGAGAAAGGCAAAAACAGAGAGAGAGAGAAAAAAAATAAGTCAGAGAGAAAGAAAGAGAGAGAGAGAAAAAAGAAGTCAGTGAGAAAGGCAAAAACAGAGAGAGAGAGAGAGAGAGAGAGAGAATAATAAGCCAGAGAGAAAGGCAAAAACAGATAGAGAGAGAGAGAGAG
>JAQGBT010001171.1:0-35353 GCA_034698585.1 Disparrhopalites patrizii
TTTAACTGGGAACAAGCCGGACCAAATGACCCTTCCTATTCGTTAATCGGTCGTATAATAAAACATCTCAAGCATGATTTGCACACTGCCTTTGTGCAAAGCTTTTACGCACGGAATATCGATTACGATTATTGGATTTCGGAATTATATTTGCCGGTTGTGTTTCTCATCCGGCACGGTCCCGCCTACTTCCTGTGTTTGCCTTGCTTGGGTGTACATTCTCCGGCTTTTCAGAGTTTAAACGACGAGTCGGTGGACGACCGCGTTATAACGAGAACGGCTACAGAATCGCTGAAAAATTTTCATCAGGGAACCATCTGGATGTTTTTCAGCTTTATTAAGTCCCAGCCAGTGAGATCGATGCGGGAAATCATTAAAATAAAGCCGCCAGATATCGGCGCGGGAGTCCTGATGGACCTTCTAAACGCAACATCAACAGATACAGGAATCGAACATATTGTGACAAAGACGGCACCTGCTCCTGTTGGAAGAGTGATTACACACCACAACCAACCCGGGTATTTCATGGACAGTCATAGCTCCATTGCCGAGTTGTACCCCAAATTCGAAATGGTACAAGGGACTTGGAAATGGAAGACATATTTCATTGCTATAACAAATTTGACGCCAGATCCAACGGCACTGGTGTTTATCATGGACAGTTTCTGTTGGCTTTCCTTGTTTCTCTGCATAGTTTTGCTGATATGTGTCTTGGAAATGCTTAAAGATTGGTCGACTTTTTCTGTAAACCATGCCCTGCAGAACTGCGTTAAATTTATTTTACCTCCATTGTTGGACCAACAGGTCATCCAGTTAGAAACGTTCCAACGATTGGGTAGGCTTGCCCGAATTGCGCTGTCAACGTGGATGTTTGGACTTGTGATTTTGGGAAGCTTGTGGAAAGCCGAAATCCCATCCTTTCTGTACTACCAATCACCCCCGAAAGAGTTTAAGAGTCTGCAGGAGATTTCTAGAGTGACCAAGATCTACACGCTTAATTCAGTCGATATCCATCACCTTAATGGCAGTGTGACAGCAGAGAGTGCCTTTCACAATGCAATGAGATCCATGATGTCCGTCCTATTTGATGATTCCAAAGACCTGAGAACAGGCCTAGAGCATCTGTATGAGAAAACTGCATATTTGAAGCACCCTACGTTTTCACCATTCAACTTGTTTTTGCACCTAGCGCAAAAAAGGGACGTGGAGAAGGAAATTTTGGGGCATAGGATTTCTAGCCACAGCAAGAACCTGTACTTTGCTGGTCCCAAAGATATCACGTGGTATCTAAAACTTTTCCTGCAATCACAACAGCTCCGATTTGTCCAAGAAAGTGGTGCACTAGGTTTGTTTAATAAGGTCATTAGCACTCGAGTCACAATGAATTTTTTTGGGAAGGCGTTTGCGAAGAATTGGAAGCGACTGGTGGATAGTGGGCATTGGATCGTTTGGAAGAGACGGTACTACGCATTTGATGATTTGAATTCAATACGACATGTCCAAAGATTTGTATGTAGTTTGGGAGCATCCACGGATCCGGAGGTGGATTTGAGCACGGCGATAGATGTGAAATTAAGACTCTGTAAAAAGTGGAACGCGATGGGATTGGCGTGGAAATTTAGTCGTTATTCCGACACGAATGTAGAATCCATGAATTTAAAGTCCATTTCGCTTGCCTTTGGATTGCTTCTGTTGGGGCACTTAATTGCTTCGATTTGTGGAACCAGTTCTCTCTGCGGGTGGCTATGTTGCAAATGAAACATATGTTAAATGTGCAAATATTTGACATGCGTAATGGATGATAATTAATCAATATTGGAACTTGAATTGCTGGTTTTGGGGGCATTGAATTGTCCTGATGACTGGAATTGGTTCCCTCTGCGGATGGTGCTTTGTCTAATGGCATGTCATATAACGTAAATATAGTACGTTGGACTTTCTTTATATGAACCCTGACGGGAAGGGCGCAAATGTTTGTTACATGTAAAAGTTGTTACATAAAAACAAAATATTGCACTTTATATTATATACAATGGGCCAAAAAATAGTTATTGTGAGTTGTTATTTGTTATAAAAAGACTCCAGTGCATGTAGTATATGACCCGATATCCCCACGTTCGACTTCGAAGTTTCTCGTATATGTCAAGATTCTGAAAAAAGCATATGTAACCATGCAGACAGTTGTTCTACATGAACAATGGTGCAAAACATCCGTCGTCCAAATGACCACCACTGACTCCCGGTAGGGGTAAAAGTATATCTTTTTCTGGCGAATTTTCGAATTACGAGTTTAAGTTTACAGTCGACTCTCACCATAACAGCACCCTATCCGAGCATGAAATTGTGCTGTTATTTTATGTAGCGATAAGGCGGAGAATCAGGAGAGTAAAACAAATTTGAATTATGAATCATATGCAATAAACTCTGTAGGACCTCAATTGTCTGCTTACCAGCGACAGCAAATATCAAGCAACAACAGGAAATTTCGAGCCTGTGTCTGCGCAACGATTTTTGCCAAACGTTCCTGTCATTCATGAAACTGGTTAAGGCTTGTCTGAAGCCCAACGATGGGGAACTATTTGGCTCTATTTTCACCTCGCGAAGGAAATATGTGCCCTATTGTGGATGAGGATGCTTTCTGGCTTGGTATATAGGGTAATATCACCGGTTTTAGGGCGTTCAACCAGCTTTTTCAGGGACTCATGATCATTCTTTATGTCTTCTGTGCAAATATGGTCCTGAAAAATCTCCGGTATGCGCATTAAATTTGGTTACACGTTGAACTATGGCCCATAGTCGTTTAATAACAGATGATTTGGTGGAAATTTGCGCAGAATTCCAGAGGCAAAATGCCCGATAAACAACCCGCGCCAGGCCTTCCGAATCCGGCATACATATTCCCAACTCTACATTCTACAGATCAATTTTGATGAAATATATATAACGTGTGGCCAGTGAGCTGTGAGCTAATGTTCGTCATGGCAGCTACATTTCGATTGTCGATAGCAGTGCTCGGGCGCCATCTACCTTCGCTAATTATTGGTGTAATTTGCACACGTGCAGTAGTGTTTTTCCAAGTAATTTCTAATGTGCATGATTTTTCCCTGGCTGCTCACAAATCCTGGCAGATCCTGGCATATCCTTTGTGGTTCCGAAAATACCGGATAGATTGTCGCCATGTACAAATTAGTGTGGATGGATTCTTTTATACGGATAAAATCCTCGTTCTTACAATTATATCAGTCATCGTCTCGAACACGACCAATATAAGGACCTAACTTTGTTCGTTTGAATAATAGTTGTGTTAGATTTATCAATACTCAACTTCCTTTTCAAATTTTGAAATGCAAATATTTTCCAGGTTCCTTGATCAGGACGGAGCAACTAACATGCAACAATGCAATTTTGCAACCCTGCAAGTTTGTAAAACTGCACAGGAACACTAACATTTAATTGTAAAAACCCAAAGTATGCTAAACTATTCTTTCAATTTTATAATTGTTATGCCTTCGTACCTTAGTATCTCGCATAATAGGATGAATATAATCGTGTTTTATGCTGCGAGTGTCTCCTAAAGTTAATAAATGGATTGCAAGCATTCATGTTGTGTTCACCATATTATCGAGTGCTCACAAATCACGTGGGCCTAGATGTCTTGTTGCGGTTCAATGTATGCACTTATAAAATAAATTTATAAATGCGACGTTCGCATTTATTCGATTTATAGATGTATCGATTTGTATTGTATGCACATATGTATAGATTTGGCGTCAAGGAGATTTTAAGTGATAAATTTGAGGGTAAAACACTAAATCGCAGCTTATTTCTCGGTTTGAATGTGCACAGACGATTTTGAAATTTCCACTTGTCATCCTTATCACGCATCAAGTATGAATAGGAAACACCTGGGGGTCACATATTACCGGTTGATACGCCCGCTTGGATACAAGTTGCACAAAATTGGATTGCTTTATATTACTTTTTCTCGATAAAACTAAAAAGACTCGAATCATACAACGATGCGAATCGGCGGATAGACACATCAGTGTATTAGAACATCGGTTCACTCGCCGACAATCTGCGATTATACAGCGAAACGAATGTAAATAATTCCCGAAGCTTAAATGTTTTGAATACGTGACATCAGTTTTACGGAACACCCTGGCAAATCCGGTTCTGTATCTAAACTCGATAATCGATAATGATTGTGTATTGAAACATTTATTTAAATGAAGGTTATACTTTCTTAATTGTTTGTCTGCAATTATATTTCTGTATAGTCACAAGCTTTTAATCGCAAGTATAAATAGAGCGGGTGTTCCATCGATTGTAGTCAGCTTTTGCATGTAATTCGCATAGAATATTTTATATATTCTATATTCTTGTTGTTGCATCACGAAAGGCAAACTTCCTAATTTACAAATAAATTATTTCCCCGTATTCGTTATCAGTATTTATTTTCAATAATTAATTAAATTACGTTCCAAACGAAGTTCAATTAACTTAAAATAATAGGATTTCATGCTTATCCTTGCTTATATGTGCTAACACTAGTAAAACTGTTTTAAATTCATATTTTGTTCTAGTAAAAAGTAAGGATAAAAATTCTCACAATGAAAGTCTTGAATGGGTGGCGGTTATTTATCTTCGTGTATTTTTATACGACTGCAGCGACGGTGCAAGACTCAGGTAACGGAGCATTAAATGTGTACGAATGTACATATTTGCATTCGTATATATATACATTTAATGTATGTCAATATATACTTAATAAATATCTAGAAAGCCCTTTATGTTTTGTGAAAACATCTTGTATATATGCACAACAATTACCAGTAAGCACTCGCCTTTGAAACAATTGATTTTATTTACTCTTAAAGACATCTCTCGATCAATGGAGCCCACCGAATTGGAGAACTTTGTATTTAAAGGTAACCAAATAAACTTTTCTACTTACAATTATTTTAGTACCAACAGCAAAATTGCTGATGGTTCAATTCAAAAACAAAAATAATATCTTATGCCGGTCAAAGAAACGGCTATCGTCCGAATAATTACCATTTTTTCCTTGAATGTATGCAGACTGTGGAGGACTAATTTACACTTCCACGAATTATTTCCGTATTGAATACAAGCTAGAAACAAAATTGGCAATGTCCGAATTCTGTGTGTGGGTTTTCCAGCCACAAAGGGGATTGGATCCATTTACAATTAGTTACTCCGACTTTCCCACTAATGCAGACTTCAACGACGGAGTTTACGTGTACACATGGAGTGAAATGGGATTCCAAGAATTTGAGCTGTAATTACGCCAGATTGAACGACTAACACATTTATTTCGGTCATGTAATTTGTATATTTAAAAAAAAGTATATTAATCCAGTTTTTATGGATTAAATCTATACATATATGGTTATTTGTTTACTATAAATTTGTACAGACCAAGAAACAAATCCAAATTACAACTGACTGCCCGAGTAGCCTTTGTAGCGCTATCAACATATCCAGGCTACCCTGGGGGACACGGCACCGGCTTCGGTATTACAGTTGACGGGAAATTGTCCTTCAACGCAGCCAACACGCACTTTGTGGATGAACCGCAAGGAGAATTCAAGTATCCTCTGGAGAAAGCCCAGTACGACAATAATGATCACTTTGCGTTGGTAGTTCAGACCCAGAAGAATAGAAATCCTGTGGATGCCCTCAAATACAAGCACATTCAGTTGGTTGACGTCGACACGGAGGAAGGAAGGGATGTGATTGAGGTTTACGAATTATTTCAATATGCATGGCAGAATCGGGGGGCACTCTACCCGGGAACAACCTTCAAGAAACTCACTTCGTAAGCATGAACAGTGTTAATTTATTTTTTATTTTATTTTGTAGCGTGATAAAATGCCATGTGAAGTGTCATATCATGTACATTATATTGCCAAATAGACATAAATATCCGTTACATATCCGTTTATTTACTCAAATTATAGTTATTAGTATGTCTAGCATTGTCTTTGAGAATGATCCGAGGTATAGTTTTTTCTTTTGGATTTGTAGATTAAGCGGTAAGCATGATGGTCAAGTACGAGTTACAGCATCGTTGACAACATTCCCGTACATCGTTTTGTTTAAGTCCGATAAAAAAGTTACCGGGGCCGGATTCACTGTGCGCTGGGGTGAGCCTACGTGGCTAAAATGATCCAGTCCACAATGACAACCTGTAATCTGTTAATTAGCTAATTATCTATTTCTCTAATTCTTATGCAAACAATCCCACAACTAATTAACCATATACCTAAATATATTTTAGTCCACACTATGTACATATGTACATACTTTCACAATTTCACAATAACATTCCATTTGTTTTAATTTTAGGGTTAGAATTTTTAAATTATAATGTGTGTGATTTTTAATGTTTAATAAAGAATTGGCTCACACTCTAGCATGTGTGAACAAAATTCGCCATTTTGAAATTTAGCAAGGGAAATCGTGACAAGGTTTCGTTAACATTATCCACCATGGGACCCGTCCATTCCAGTCCAGCAGACACAAAACGTTTCGGTAATTAGTATTTATACATAAGTGGAGTTTGCGATGTATGCAAATACAGTGGAGTCTCCATATAAAAACTCTTTAGGGAAGGGCGGAAACTATTGTTAAAGGGGAAGGTTGTTATATAGAACATTAAATATGCACCTTACATGTACGAAGGGCTGGAAAAATTATGTTGTTACAAAGAAATGTTGTTATAGAGAGACTTGTAATATAGAGACTCCACTGTAATGTATCTATGGTATAATAAGTAGCTTGTCTTGTACAGTGGACTCTC
The DNA here is from genome assembly GCA_034698585.1 of Disparrhopalites patrizii. NCBI lineage: Eukaryota > Metazoa > Arthropoda > Collembola > Symphypleona > Sminthuridae > Disparrhopalites > Disparrhopalites patrizii. Next base: position 6,827 of record JAQGBT010001171.1, read on the forward strand.
TCTAAAACTCTCCTTGTAACAACTCTCTCTCTATAACAACTTTATTTTTCATCCCTTTCTACATGTCGTGTACATATTAAACGTTCCATGTAAAAACAATTTTTGTGCTTCCCGTCAGGGCTGTTACCGCGAGAGTCCACTGTATGTCTTCCTCTCGGCCTATCAATATAGATAACATCTGATGACCTGCTAGACTATATTTCGTGAAAATGTAATATATACATACGAACATTCATTTTGGACCAGAAAATGACACAAATTGTAAAGATAAAATTTAAATATATGCCGGCAGTAGGTTACTATAGTTAACTAGCTCGTTTGTATTTAGCACATGAGGTCAATCGATTAAAAAAAAATTCATGCACAGGAGATTGGCATCAGTCTAAATAGCGTTCTGTAAGCTCTCCTGATATTGTAGTCTCAATCGCGGCAGCCCAGCTAAATAATCACACCACACCAGGTAAGCTAAACTATTTGCAAAAAAAAAATTGGGCAGGCTCTCCATTTAAACGCTGTGAGTATAGCCAATGCATTTATTTGTAATTGGGCTTGCTGAATGATTGTTTCATGGCAGCTTCGAAAAAGCATACGATGGATTATTCATCTGAATGTCAGTTTATCCTTGCCTTACTGCTATATTCTTGTACAAGCAGCATGGCGACGGAAAGTGTGCCTTTAGGTAAGAATTACGGCAAACCCATTTAAACTTATAATTTGATGTCGCTGCCATTTTAATTGTATTTTTCTTTATTATCTTAATCTTAAATAAGGTGCTGCACACGATGCTCTTCCAGTTAAGCCGTTCCAGTCTGAAGATCATCGTATTAGAAGTAACTAGAAAATTTACTCACTCTCTCACAGTTTTCTTGTATTTTTATAGTGGCTGTATTTTTATATTTTGTATCGTGGTTCTTATTCCAAAACACATTACACATATACACACTGTGCTACAGCATTTTATTATTTGATGTGGAATTGTCTAGACTGTGGCGGATTGACGTATGAGACTTCCAAAATATTTAACATTAATTACCAATCGGGAACTCAACTGCGAATGTCCGAATTCTGTGTCTGGGTTTTGCAGCCTGCCAGCAACAATCGCGCCATTGCTATTAGTTATTATTCGAATATCCCTACAGATAGCGCTGATGGAGTTTATGTCTACACGTGGAGTACCTTAGGATTGACAGCATACGATTTGTGAGAATGTCTATTGGCAAAATCATGACTCACGCCTTATTTAACGGCATTGTGCATCTTATGTTTTCTTTTCTTTTTTTTTTGGACTTCGACACTTTGCAGGCCCAAAGACGAAACAGTCCTAACTGTAAAAGCTCGTCTAGTATTGATAGCTTTTTCAAAATATTCTGACGACACTAGTCACGGGAATGGATTGGAAATTCGGGTAGAGGGGACATTGACACTGGGAAAAATCAACACACATTTTGTGGACAAGTTTCAAGGAGAGATTAAGTATCCCCAAATACTGGGGGAAGCCACCTACGACAACAATGACTACTTTGCACTGGTGATTCAGACCCAAAAGGGTCAACATCCTCCTGATGTACTGCAAAATAAATATTTTCAATTGGTTGACGTCGATACCGAGAAAGGGAAGGACGTGATTGAAATTTATGAATTGTATCCATACTCGTTTGAGGGCAGCGCAATCCAACCTAGGACGGCCTTTAAAAAGCTTGCTTCGTTAGTTTCAAGTTGCAACGAATTTGTCTCTATATTTATGCAGTCAATTCTCTCTATAACGGCTTAGCAAAAAGCAACCAGAAAAGCCGTTATAAAGAATAACCGGTATTAGGAAAACCGTTAAAAAACGGTTTTAATGGCGGGGAATTCGAAATTACCGAAAACCCGGTATAGCGTGTGAGAGCGTGGCCTATAAACCGTTATAAAAAAAAGGAATTTATGGCGGGAGATTGATAAATTTGAAAAAACCGGTATAGCGTGTGAGGGCGGGACCGAAAACCGTTACAGCAAAAAGGAATTTATGGCGGGGATTCAGAAATTTGAAAAAACCGGTATAGCTGTGTGGGCGTGGCCTAAAACCGTTATAGCAAAAAACATTTATTGGTCGGGGATTCAGAGCTTCCCCGGCATAACGAAAAAACCGTTATAAAATAACCGTTATAGAGAAAGGTTTTAGCAGTGAAATGGTCTCGGGCAAATCTGTGAGCACCTTTGCAGTGCGAAAATCGTTATAGGGAGGTCCATTAGAGAGAGAATTGACTGTAGTTTGATTCTATTATTGATTGAAATCGAGTATGGACATTATTTTATTTTGGTTGCAGAGTAAGTGGCACACACAAAGGCGTGGTGCGAGAGGCAACAACGTTAACTCCTTGGCCGTACATTGTCCTGTTTAAGTCCGATAAAAAAATAACCGGAACCGGATTTACAGTGCGATGGAAAAACCTGGAATAAACGGAATAATCCCTGGAATTGGGAGCAAGAAACTTGTGACATAATTTCATACTGCAAAATTTTCGTGGACAATATTAAGGATGGACACTATTTGTTCCTTATGCAATGAAAAATAGCATCCGGAGTAAATTTAATGTTTAAATTATTTTGGCATTTATTTACAAAGAAAACAACAAACCTGTACAAATCACAATTTCTACAACCTTTTTATTTTTAAATTCTGCATTACTTCTTCCTTCATTGAGTAACGGCGGACATTTCTCGACTCTTTTGTTTAATATCGGGGGACGTCCAAGAATGAGCCTGATTCCAGATTTCCGTGACGTGGCGCGAGACTAATTCGTCATGGAGGAAGCTTTCGTGGTTTCCTGGCACAATGTGCACATTCACGTCATTTGTACACACCTCCTGCATGTAGTGCTTGTCGTCATGCACGGCCAACATGACGAAGTTCTTTTGCTCTGCCCGGATCAAATGGGCCCGTCCGTTGTATTTGTAGTCCGTGTGATATTCATTGATAAGGCCCGTCAGCTTCAAGGAACGACTCATGTAGTCCGTCATTTCCTCCCGATATTCCGCCACTTCCGGATAGGCAGAGACTAGCAGCTCAATGCAATCCTCGGCACTTCCAGCAAAGTCCTCTCCGACGGCTTCTAGGAGTTTCTGTAAATTTTTCAAATAAACACCATACGTACATGGAATTTTGCCGAATTAAAGCGCTTTGGTTTTGGTAATTATAATCTCATTTAAGCATATATGTTCTCATCGTGTCAAGTATGGCCCGGGTTACGTTTGCAGGTGATTTTTGCAAGGTTAATTTGAGATACTTGAACCCCGATTTTCATACACAATAAAGTATAAAAACACACAATCGACTCTTTCTCTATAATGGTTTCCCTTAAATCAGCAAAATTTCCCCGTTATAACGAAAAACCGTTTTAGAGAACAGAACTTTCTATGCAAACAATTGGAGAGAAAGTTTTTTAGCGGATCATTTTCTGCCACCGTTATAGACAGGAAAGCGCTGTAAGGGAGATCGTTATAGAGAAAGCGGACTGTAATTCGAAAAAAAGTGTTTGCTTCCGGTAAAATGGAATAAAATAAAAATTGTCCAATTGATGTGTAAAACAGCTAAATTGTGCATAAGAAACGACGAAATAATTGTACATAATGGATTCATTTTGAGCTCAAAATCTTCCAATTGAGTTGAATTGCATTAAGAAATAGCTTAATTGGAAGGTTTAACATTTAAAAAGCATCATTTTTAGAGAAAAAAAACTAAAGTTATAATGTCAAAAAAGGTCTATTTTGGTGTGATAAACGTTTACAAGAAAGCTAATATTTTTCGCCAGAACGCATAATTGTTTTGCAATAAGAAATATTAGTTGGTACACATATTTCTTAATCGTTTTGTTCGAATATAAGTTTATCTCCACATTTAAACCACACAGACCTCGCAATTCGGTGTTCCAGTATTTTTTTTAGTTGATTTGGATTATTTTTTCTAACCTTTTCAGTTACTTCCCCTAATTCCAGGATATGTTGCAACGTCCCGGGTATATACTTGTAGGCATGGGTAGTGTCTTTCTCCATGGATTGGTAGCTGAGGCATCCGTCAAGGACGATCAGATCGGAAACCTTAAGCAATTAAAATGAATATTAGAAATTAAAATCAGGATTAAAAATTAAAATTAAGCAATTGGCGTGGTACTAATGAAGGCCGTCATTTTACCTCTTCTTGGTGGTCTTTCTCCAGCACAGACGAAATCTCATTGATAATGGTTCCTCCTAGGGAATATCCTGCTAATATGTATGGTCCCTTGGGTTGAACTGCTTTAATAGCCTGCAAGGTTTTCGAAATTGGTTGTAAATACATTTTGTAATCACATTTATACAAATCAAATATTAAATGGAAAATCAAATTTTAAAATATCGCCTACCTTAATGTACAACTCCGCAATATCCTTCACATTTTGCCCATCCCAATTGGAATACTGGAGGCCGTAAACGCCAAAGTTGAGCTTCTCTCCCAAAACCTTCAATTTCTTCACGTTCCCATCCACCCCATGGACAACGAACAACGCTGGAGAGTCAGGTTTCCGCTCAACATCATTCAATTTGACCATCATTTCCACCGGGGGCTTCAGCATGTGCACATCCAGGAAGAAGGATCCCGAACTGGAGGAAGAATCCCCGCCAATTTGACTTTTGTTGAACGTCCCCGCGTCAATCGCCAAGACATCGCCCAAAGTCAACTTCTTTAGTTCTTTAGGAGTAAAAAAGAGGTCGTAGTCCCTCTCCAGGATCATCTTCAATTCTATTCCCGCCAAGGAATCCAGACCGAAGTCCAGGAGTTTGGTGGCGGGATTGATTTTGTCCAGGCTCTTGATCCCCAGGATGTTGGACATAATGGCGACCAATCCCAGATTTTGACCCCGCCTCCTGTCCCTATCCGAAACGACCATGGTCGAGAAACAGGACATGGAGGTGGACGAATGCTGGAGAGCGTAATCTAGTACTTCCAGGCACGAGGAGATCCTTTGAGGAACTGTCCCTTCGAAAAGCTCTTCCCCTCCAGCTTTAGGAACCTTGGATTTGAGGATTTTTTCCGCCACATAACCCGCCTCGCCAATGGCACTCCATTGAATACTGAGGCCGGGAAGGCCTTCTTGGGCTCGGCGTTCGCAAATGTGCTCCATGGAGGAATTGGCGAAGCCGTAGTTACTTTGGTAGGCGTTTCCTCTGCCGCAGGCTAAGCTGGAGAAGACCACGAAATGGTCCAATTCTTTGCAATATTGCCTGGTGAGCTGGTCCAAATTTTTGGTGACTTGGATTTTAGGGGCAGCCACTAATTTGAAGGCTTCTTCCGTTTGGTCTTCTATTGGGGCGTCTTGCAACACCTGAAATTATGAACATTTTACAAATTATGACTATTTTTAATAAAAATATGGGAATAAAGGATTAAGATGTGGCAATTTGGTATAAAAAATAGGAATAATTAATTAAACTATAGCAATCTTTTGTATAAAAATATGGCAATTTTGAATTAAATATGGCCAGTTTTGATTCAATTTAGCTAGTTTTAATTGCAACATGGCCAGTTTTAATAACACTATCCCCTATGCCAATTTTAAATTAATATTATGTTAATTTTTAATTAAATTATGGCCAGTTTTAATTAAATTGTGATTATTTTAAACTTAAATACGGCAATTTTTAATTAAATTATGGCAACTGAAAATTTGAATATGGCAATTGTAAATTAAAATCTCGAAATTGTTAATCAAAATATAGCAGTATTCAATTAAGATATGACAAATTAAATTCCGGGATTTAAATCGAATTCCGACAATTTTAAATTAAGTGCAGGATTATTAAATTATTATTTTTAAATTTAGAATTTGTAAATGAAATTATTATGACTATTTTTAAATCCAATTATGACAATTTTAGAATTAAAAATTATAGAAATTGTAAATTAAATTATGACCATTTCTAAAACAAGTTATGTCAATTAAAATAAGACAATTTCAAATTAAATGATAGCAAATTTAATATGTATGTATGAAATGGTTAAACATAGGATTCTGTACTCTTCTAATGATTGAAAACGTCATGGAGAAAAACTAGAATAAGTAATATGGCTTACCAATCCCGAATTAAAAATCCCGCCAACGGTACCCCTCTCGTTCAAGTCTTGGATAAAAGCTTCAGCCACGGCAAAGTCAGACAAGTCCAAAGACGGAGTCTCCACCTCCACTCCTCTCTCCTCCCACTTCCGGATACAAAGGTCCTGATACCCGTTCTTGACCCCGCTGCGAGACAACAACACAAGTTTCCGGGCCCCTCGATCCACCAAAAAATTTGCTACCTCCAACCCCAAACCGCCCAATCCCCCAATGATTGCATAATACTTCTGTGGATCGAAATAGCTCCGAGCCACGGCATTGACCAAGACAGGTTGGTTCAGATCCTGACTTTCATCCCGCACCTTAATAACGACTTTCCCCGTGTGCTTCCCGCTGGTCATGTACCGGAAGGCATCCTCCACCTGATCCTTGTTAAAGACCGTCCTGGAAAGGGGCTTCACCACACCCCGCTTGATCCCATCTTCCAAATAATGCCCCATTAATTCCATGGCGTGACCAAAAGTGTCCATTTCCAGCCGATCCGGAGCAACCCCAAAAAAGTCGATATTCTTGAGAACGGATTTGAGCCCAATTTTATTGTTCATAAACGCATCGTATTTCCCCATTTCCAAAAATTTCCCGTGCAGGGCCACACATCGGAGGGAAGCCTGGAGTTTGTCGTCAGCCAAGGAATTCACGACAATGTCCACCCCTTTGCCTCGGGTGAGACTCATGATTTGGGGCTCGAAGCTGCAATCTCGGGAATTCCCGATATTTTGGTCCTTTATTTGGGGGAATAATTCCTTGATGAGTTCCCTCTTTTCCGGAGATCCGACCGTTGTAAAAACTTCGCAGTCCGCGTCCAAGGCAATGTTAATGGCGGCTTGACCCAATCCTCCCGTCCCAGAATGGATGAGGACGGACTGGCCTCTTTGGAGCCGGGCTTTCCCGTAGAGGGCGTAGTAGGAGGCAAAGTACACCAGGGGAACCGTGGCGGCCTCTTCCAACGTCCAATGATCTGGGACGTGCCAAAGGACTTGCGGAGGCAAGCGAATGTGTGTGGCCATGGCCTTGGATTTGGGAATTCCCATAACTCTTCGGCCCGTGGATAAATCAATTCCGGCGAATTCCGCCCCAATGGCACATTCATCGCTCACCAACGGAAGCTTCCCCGTGGCGACCATGATATCCCGGAAATTCATGCTGGCATAATGAACTTGGCACAGAACTTCTCCGCGGTAACTCTGAGAATTGAAGGGCATTTGGGTCCATCGGAGGGATGTCAAATCCCCGGGGTTGAGAATGTCCACGTAGGCGCTTTCCGTGGCTTTATTGGGCGCCACAAGATCTTCAGCCTGGACGGAAATGTGACGGTAGGCTCCGAGTTGGTCCTTCTTGACAATGTTCATCACTAGATCCTGCTGGATAATTTTCTGGAGTTGTTCGTTGGGAGCGGCGAAATTTAGTTCCAGGCTTCCTTCTGGATCGAAAATGCAACGGATTCGTTCGCCGCCAGGCTCGAGCCGGAGACATTTGACTAAGCCGAGGATTCCGTTTTCGGGGTCGTTTTGAGACACCAGGAAAATTTTGTCCGTGTTTTCCGTCTTGAGCAAATCTTGGAGCTTTGGAAGCCAGTCGAAATTGTCCTTTTCGATGGTTAATGCTTGGACCTTTGCTTCGACGCCGTTTGCCACCTTTCGAAATAGGGAGAGTGTGCCTTGATCAAAATTTTTTCTAGCAATCTGCACTAAATCTTGTGGGGCAATTGTATCTGTTTCAGCTTCGGATTTGACAACCAAATATCCATTATCCGCCAAGGAATTTCCCATTGCTTCCAAATTGGCGCTTTCGTCTACAAACAAGAAATTGGCCGTGCGTTCTGGCAGAGAAATTTCTTCCAGATTTTCCACGTTAACGACTTTCCCCAGTTTTTGTACCTTCTCGTCAATCTGGCCCATGACCTCCGTGGAGGATGTCAAGGTCAAGTCATATCTTGCCCAGGGCTTAATGGCCATGACTTGAGCAATGGACTCCGCCAAGCAATTTTCGGGCTTGCTGAACAAGTTGTTAATATTCACTCGGGATCGCTTGGCCATGTTCTCCCAGGCAATCTCAACTATTTCTGACGTTGTAGACTGAAGACTGGGAAGATTTAAGGATTCTTCTGATGGTTGAATTTCCGGGTCAAAATATGGACGGAATTTATATTCTTCTACGCTTAAAGTCCCCTCTTGTTTCCGTCGGGATACCACGTGCGCTTCCATTCCTCGGATTTCGATGCCAGGACATTGGATCGTTCTCAGTTTGGGGTGAATGGACACTGGCACGAAGGAATCTAAGAAAGAATAAGACAATCTTATAAATAAATATCTCTCAATCCAATTAATTACGCCACATGTGGACATTTCTAACCAAATACTGTAGATATTATGCGCCGCGCTTTAAATTTTGAATCTTTTTGCGTCACAAATTTTAGCATGTTGCAATTAAAATGAAACAACTAAGAATGTCTACAATGAACTTTCTACCGAAATTCCTTCTTACAAATTTAAAGCATCTTGCGGGCGCACATTGTCTAAATATTGTCGTTTAAGGACGATTTCTGACCAAATTAATCCGGAAATTTAATAGTAAACAGAATAAACTGATTTTTCCACATCTATACTATCATAAATGACTAATAAAGCATACCAATTACAGTGTCTTTGGTCAGTTTCAACATTAAGGAAAGCATAGATTGGTCACTTTTTAGCAGAAATTGTCAAAATACATCGTATTTATAATAAATATTTGTGTTTTGTAATTCTATTTTCAAATACAGATACTCTATATATACATGTATTTTGTAATTAGTATTTGAAACCAAAGTATTTTGGCCATCTCTGCGTTTCACCTTTGATATTACGGAAAAGATAATTTAAACCATTTTGGTATAAAAAAAACTTAATTTTGGAAGTTAAATCATTAAGAACCAGCGTGAATTCGTCGGGAATCATTCATAAAAGGCGGTAGGTTGTTCGAAGAATTCCAGTCAAAATTCTTGCGCTATCGGCGCATGTAGAGCGACAAAATCAGACAAAATCAAAAATCCATTTAGTTCAATTAACTTACCGTTAGATTTAGAAACATAATCCAAAAACACATTAGGATCAATCGTGATTTGCTGAAACATTGTTGGAACAACGGTGGCGCGCGTCAGCGCGCTCATGGCCATTGTTTGGAGCAGCGCATCCAGGAAACTTACCCAGTTCCCCTTCCAACTGACTTTGGCCCACCTGCCTGTGTAAACACAAGGAACAAAAAAAATTAATTTATGACTTGTATTAATCCACAAAAGTATTTATTAAATTTAAATGTATTACAAAGTGTAGTTATTAATAGAATTTTATTCAATTTATTTTTACACTTGAGTTTGGTTAAACAAACATACCTGAATGATCCGCGGACTCCACGCCCCGAAAAGCCCCATCATAATTGTAGCCACGAAGCGTGAGTTCCTTATAGAAATCCTCCGTATTCAAATTCAGCCTCGGAGATTCCTCTGGGATTTCCACGGGTTTGAGAGGAAACATTTTCCCTATCGCATTTTCCTGATTGGACACACTCCCACTCACAACGGGTTCCCCGCCTTCCGTGATCTGGAATTCACCCGTCTCACCGAACATATTAAAGATGAAGGTCGTGGGCTTCTCCTCACCCAAAAAGGAGGCGCGTTTGAATTGAACGTTCTCAAAAACGACGGGGGTGGATTTGTAATTAAGGCCCATGGTGGCAGCCATCCCTTTCCAGCCCAGATAGAGGTAGCCCATGCCGGGATAAACGACCCGGGAATCCAGACGATGTCCATTCAGGTACATGTTTGACTCGTCCCGCATGTCGATCCGGGTTTCGATTCTACCTACCTGGAAAATTAAGATCGTGCAAATTAAGTAGGAAAAATTACATTGTAACATACAGTGGAGTCTCTCTATCACAAATCTGGAGGGAAGAGAAAAAATATTGTTACTGGGAAATGTTGTTATATAGCACATAAAATATGTACTTTACATGCACGAAGGGCGGAAAAAATAATGTTGCTATATAGAAATGTTGTTACACAGAGACTTGTTATATAGAGACACTACACTGTATAGGGTAAAACTTGTGATTGTGGTCAACTGGCTTATTGTGGCCACCCACCAATTTAATCAAGAACTACGCGTAATGAAAGAAAAGGATGTAAAATTAAGACGACTAATGTCTGCCTATATTATTCATTAATTATGGCAAGCAAATTTATTAAATTGTAAAATCAAAGCAATTTCAGTTTTTCAGGGTCCATTCAAGTATTAACTTAATCTGCTTCATTTCTTATTTTCTCGGCTTTGTGGAATTAATCCAGACTATCAAGATAACCCTACATATATTAAGCCTGTAATTATTACTGTAATATTTTTTTCAGAATTATAAATGTTTACCACAATCAAAGATCGGGGTGGTCACAATTACATGCAAATGGCCACATTTGTGAACTGTAGCATGTTTTAAAAATAATAATAATATGAAATCGGTGAGGAGAAATTTAATAACTATTTTTTTGACTATATCTTAGAATGCTACAAATTACTAGAATTCCTTCTCCATATTCATTACTTAGACCACAGCGGTAGAAAATAAATTGAAAAAAAACCTCGCAAAAGAGGGACCACAATATTAAACGATGCCCTATAGGAAAAATTACACAGTACAAAATGGGAAAAATAATTAAAAATTAATTAATAATGGTATTCTTACACATGGATTTTGAACAATGGGCACGTCCCAAGTTTTAGAATGGTCCCAAGTGACAAATGGGCTCAAGCTGGGCGTGAGATTGGACACGGGGAAATTAATGGATGGGTAAAGCTTGTCCATACTAACGTCCACTCCAGCATTGTGGACCTTTCCCAGGCTGGAAAGGAAATGTACGACCTTGTCCTCCACAGTGGAGCTCATGGGGGCAATATGAGAACAATCCTTGGATGTGGAATCCTTCAATAATCCCTGGAAAAGTCCATGAGGAGCCACCTCCACCACCACCGCATTGGCCGGGACATGCTGGAGAGCTTCGTAAAAGAGGACGGGATTGATCATGTTGTGGACATGATAGGCCGGAGAAGAATTCTGGGCCATTGGGGAATCCCACTGATCCCTCGGGACGGAAGTACTAACCCACCGACTACTTCGGGGACGATCTCCAGAAATTATTCCATCCATAGAATTCAGGAGGATATCCGCCGCCGGGAGGACAAAGGAGCTATGCGGGGCGCAGTTGCAAGTATTAACTTCCAGGGCAAAAACTCCTTCTTGTTGTAGCTCCTTTACAAAGTCCCGGACAGCATCCAGAGGCCCGGAGACACTCACATTTTTCTTCCCATTGTGGCAGGCTGGATGCAACGTGGGAGGACATCGCTCCTTGATGTCCTTCCACGGCAAGCCCACGGCTGCCATCCCACCGGGCGTTTTGGTGGTGTCGAGGAGGGCGCGCCCTCTGGCGTCCGCCACCAGAAGCGCCTCCTCCCCCGAAAAACAACCATCCGCGTACGCACAAAGGATTTCCCCGGAAGAATGACCGAGGAATCCTTCCGGATGGAGTCCCAATGACGTCATAGTGTCATACAACGCAATCTGTAATTTACCGATACTGTGTAACAATTTACAATTTTGAAAATATTTTAAATACTGGATTGTGGGTAGGGATGGCAACGATCGGATTTGATCAAACATTTTTTGTTCGATTCGTTTCAAAGTCCGAATCGGATCGAAATTCGCAATTCGATCCAATTCATGATGCAAATGATTCGATTCGGTTCCATTTAAGCCGTGAATTGAATCGAATCCTGATTCAAACGATCCAAAAAATATATATTACTGTGACCGATTTGTTTTTTCATTTTTTGCTAGTTTTAAGCATATAATGATGTCTAATAGTTTGTCACTTCAAATGAATGCAAATAATATTGATGTAATATTTACCGTTGATTTAAATTTGCTACAATATTTTGATTGTTATTGCTCTGCTTCGGAAGAATGTCCTAAAATACTGTATAAAATAATGGTCGAATGAATCGCATTTCAGTTAAATTTTATGATCCGATTTACGTCTTGAATCGAATTATTTTATTCGATTTACGTCTTGAATCGAATTATTCAATTCGATTCACTGTTTCAAATTGAATCAAATTTTCAAATATTTAAATTGGATCAAATCGAACTGAATAAATAAATCCGATTCAAAATCGAATCGTTGCCATCCCCATTTGTGGGAATGATAGAAATTAATTGGAAACCGTACCTGAATGGCCGTAATGGACACCATGGAGTCACGAATGCTGTGGAAAATACTGGGATTTCCCGGAGCCAACAAACTCTCCAGATCAACTCCAGCGTTCCGGAGCGTCACCACGGAATTCTTGATGGACTCCCGGAAGGCATCAACCTTCATGAGGTCCTTCCCCATCTCGTTCCATTGGGAGCCCATTCCCGGGAAAACGTACCACAACGGACGGCGCTCGTAATTATGCAGGGTCTCCGTCTGGATAATTGGCGCTTCCGCGCCCTCCTGGACAATGGCGAAGCCTCGGTGAGTGTGGCCGAAAATTTTTTTGCTAAACACGCCCTGAACTAGTCCCCGAAAGGCCTCATTTTCCACTGCTTGTGCGCTGACATTTTTCAATGATTCTTCAACGGATGTGCTAGACCTTCCAGAATAAGGCAGAAGCAGAGGAATGTTCAAATGGGGGGATTGTGACACTTTTGGAGGCGTCGAATTCCTAATGGGAGCCTCCAAAATCACGTGAGCGTTGCTCCCGCCAATCCCAAAAGAACTCACGCCCACCAAGCCGCCCTGGATGGGCGTGGCCTCTGTCACCACCTTCAAGGTCTCTCCGAACAAGTGCTTGCAAGCTTCATTTGGCTTCTTAAAATGAAGATTCCCTGGAATTGTCCCTTTCTGCATGCTAAGAATTAATTTGGTTATCCCCGCAAGACCGGCCGCACTTTCTGTGTGACCCAAATTACTTTTGATGGAGCCAATGAGCAAAGGCTCTGTCCGACTGGGGGCGCTGGAGAGGACGTTATAAATGGATTCCAGCTCTTGGGGATCTCCAGCAGGGGTTCCAGTCCCGTGTGCCTCCACATATACCACTTTTCCTGGATCCACTTCAGCTTCCTCGTATACTTCTCGTAATAATTGCTCCTGGGACTTTGTGGAAGGGAAAACCAAGCCTTCTGGAGTGTATCCGTCGCAATTGGACTTGGCGTGCCGAATTGTGGCGTAATTCCTTTTGGCGTGCTTTTTCTTTTGGATTAGCATGGATATCACGGCTTCACTCCGGACGAAGCCGTTGGCTGAAATGGATTGAAATGATCATTTAGTGATACGAATTAATTATTGGATTTAAGTATATCCAGGGGAAGTAAATAATTTGATCATCTCCAAGCGGTCTTAATACCCCAAGTGATTAACGACACATCAACAATTCACATATCTTAAATTGAAAACTAATATGTACAATTTTAATATGGATATACACCTAAGCAAGTATTCAAAGTTAAAAAACATTTTCTGGGCTAATTTCTAAATTTAAATTTGTTTGAAATCTGATGAATCAACAGTTGCTTGCTGATCCGAATTGCTGATTCATGTATGGCCACTGGGAAAAGCAGACACAATTTCAACGAAAATAATAATATCGGGCTCGAATACAAGGAAAAAGCAAAAAATGCAAATTTCTAGAGCCATTGCGAGGAAAAACTTTCGCGAAATTGCTAAAAATTCAAATTTTCAAGGGAGACAAATATTTAGGGTAATTTTGCGACAAATTTTCCGGGCAATTTCGAGAGAAGCTTTCAGAGAAATTCCTAAAAACAACACAAATTTTCTCAACAATTCCGGTCTTTTTCTCTTTATGTTTTTTTTCTGTTCATGTTTTTTTCTGTTTACGTTTTTTTTCTGTTCATGTTTTTTTCTGTTTACGTTTTTTTCTCTTTTAACGTTTTTGTCTGTTTATGTTTTTTTCCTGTTCATGTTTTTTTCTGTTTACGTTTTTTTCTATTTAAACGTTTTTGTCTGTTAATGTTTGTTTTCTGTTCATATTTTTTTCTGTTCGTGTTTTTTTCCTGTTCATGTTGTTTTTCTGTTCATGTTTTTTCTCAACAATTTCTGCTGTGAAATTTTTGTCGTTGATTTTCGATGACAAATTTTGCAATTTTACGGAACGGAAACAAAAAGGAAAATTATCCAGATTAGAGAAATTTACAAATTTTACAATGTCTGATTCAATTCAAAAGATGTCGAACAATTTGTTTTTAACATAGACATATCTATATGTGAATACAAAAAAAATATTTTTAAAGGACGAATCCTATAATTTCTCTTGTGTGTTGCGAAAAACAAAATTTCTGTGTCTATACATATAGATATAGCGATAAACCAAATTAGTACATTACTGCATTATGGATTTGATCACGCTTTGCATTAAACCCGCTTGTAGATGATCATAATGTGCATACTTTCCCTGCGATATGCATTTCAGTTATCAATACCTTCATCATCAAAAGCCTTGCAACGTCCATCTGGGGAGAGTGCCCCAATATTATTAAAACTTGCGGAAGCCGCCGGGCTAAAATGGATGGTGGCGCCACAAACCATGGCCGCCTCACAATTCCCGGTGCGAAGATCCCTCACGGCCGCCTCCAGAGCCACCAAGGAGGCGGAACAACCCGTGCTAATGTGTATACTAGGGCCTTTGAGATCAAATGAATAGGACAATCTGTTGGCCAACATGAAATTGGGGAAGGCCACGGCGGCGTAGCCACCAGCAATATCCGCATTGGCCTTCAATGTCCAATAATCCATTAATTCTCCTCCGAGACCACCCACGTAGACTCCGGTTTTTGTTCCGCGAAGGGATTCAGGGTTAATTCCTATAAATTTAGATTGAAAAAAAAAGCCAATTCAAACGAATTAAATTAAAAGCCTAACAGCCACCTTGAACCGGATCGTATTTACAAGGACATACCAACATTGAAAAATAATTGTTGGAATTCCTCTTACTATATATCACATAGTTTTTCCTTAATAACGCTCCAAACAGCTTTTTATAATGGGAACGCCACACGTCGTTTTATGTATAATTACAGTTAATATACCCACATATACGAATATATACACATAAGTTTTCTGGGGATAATTGTTTGCGTGGGAATTTTAAGGCAAAATCATATATTTTAAGAGTCGTATTGCTAACATTCGTCAAATGATCATTTTCTGAGCTTTTCATTTGTAATTGTAACAGTCCTGGCCACAGAAAATTGTTATTATCGTATGTATAGGTACATACATGATCAATTGGATCGTTAAGTTACTATATTTTGTATATTGTTTTGTCTATAAGTTATGACATTGTTGCGTAAACACGTGAAAATAGGGAAAATGTCTAATTGTATTAATAATTATATACTTTTTTGTTAGGCCAAAAAACTATTCTTGTTTTCCTTTTCTTATTGTGAATTAAAGCAAAAAGTGCAAGAAAATGAGTGGGGAAAGAGTATCGTTTACGTCACTAACCTGCATCCACAATAGCTTCAAATGCCACCTCCAAAAGCTTCCGTTGTTGAGGATCCATCACGTCCGCCAACTTCCGGTTAATCCCAAAAAATTCCGCGTCGAATTTGTCCAAATTCTTCATAAACCCATTTTGAGTGGGGATCCCGAATTTGAGCGTCCACCGAGTTTGTTCCTTGACCATGTCCACTCCATTGTAAAGGTTTTGAGTGAGCTCCTCCAAATTATCGCTCATGGGAAATCTCCCGGAGAGCCCGGAAATGACGAGTTCATCTTCTCCCAGGCCAAATCCCTGAAATTTTTGGGGCTCTTCCCGGGTTTTTGGTGCAGGATGGAGATTTTTCTTGTCTTTTGTATTCGAAATGAACTGTGGGGGTGTGGTGACCAAGGCACGGATGGGAAGATGACTGTGGCCAAATGCCCGGGCCTGCCCAGACATTTGAAATAATACATAAATAATGTAGTACATATAATTAGGCACGGAAAGTATGTTTTTCTTTCATGCCGGAATCTCGGATTAAAAATCCAATCCTTCAATCTGGATTAGGAATCGAGTGTCAGCCCAAAAATCCAGTTTTTTTGACTCATTTAATCCCATCCTAAAAACTAATCTATAGGTTAATTAAAAATATTTTATTTTAATCCGGTACGACAATCTAATCCATTGAATAGAAAAAGATCCCGATTAAATTAGCTGTATCTATATATAGTTTATAGTACATACGTTTGGCCCATAGCCAACGTGGATCAGTTGCCACCTTAATTATATACATTTCAAAAATAAAAGGATAGTAATTTCAGTATAATATCCCCATTGGTTAATAATAACCACAGATTGAGATTAGCAATAGCAAAATAAATCTATCAAGAAAAACAGTTAGGACGAATGTAATGGAAATATGTAGTTGGACATCTAATGGAACTGAGTTTTTCAAAGTATTCAATATATGTATATATAGGTTAAAGATCCAAAACGGTAAACGTTCATTTGACACAGTTTTCAAATAAGATAAAAACTCATTTCCTTTATAATATATACCTTAACTTCTAATGTAAAAAATGCATTTTGGAATTTTTGAATACTATTTCCTGCAACCAGAGACCATTGAAGCGCGGATAGAAAGAAGCTCCAGTCAACTACCTACATATGTATTGTACATACATATATGTATTATTGTATTTGTACCTATTGTATTGTATTTATTCACATCTGTAAGGCTAATGTAACCCATGGACTAAAAAAATATACCTACATCAAAAGATTTTTTCTACATATACATATGTAATACGTAATACGTATTATGTATGTAAATACCTTACATTCATTTTATCAAAAAAAGGCATTTTGAAAAATTTGAACTTAAGCCGTTTTGAAACTATGTATGTATTGGTATAATATTACTTCATAATAATAATAATAATAATATATACTTCATATACATATATACGTATATATAACCTTTCATGCATGCCTTTTTATAAAAAGGAAATGTGATTTGCTAATGGGAAATATGTGACTCGCAAAATGACAAGCATTTTTATATTTCCAATCTTGATGATGACGTAAGCTAATACGGCCGCACAATTTGATGAGATGTGAACTAACAATAAGATGTAAGAAATAAGGACACTGACGGATTAAAATTATGGGTTACATATTGGATTTAGTATCAAACAATTGAGTCACTATAAAAGCGTTTTTATTTTTCAAAAATTGTGACCAGCAAATTTCTCGGCTAATGTTTCTCTTTTGAATTACTGGTTTTCGATAAATTTCTACTTTTAATTGCTCGAATAAACATGTACTAAAAATAAATTGTAGCTATATTTTATACAAGAAAATGAGCACGCTCTCTTATTCGCCATTTTTGACATAATCACTCATCACAATCACTCCGGTGGCACTCGTAATTCCGGGTACATAAACGTATAGCATAACACCATTGGAAATGGAAAGGGATAAAGAAACCATTTTTAAAATCATAAAATCTGTATTGAAAATTAATATAAATATTTACAGTTGGTTTTCTGAGCAAATGCTTTCAAAACGCCACAAATATCATCGTTAAATTTAAAAAAAAATAGATTTAAAAAAGTAAAAGATAAAAAATAGATTTTCAAAATAATAAGCATTAATAAACTTGTTGCTGTATACCATAAAAAATATTTCACTCACCTTATTCACCTTATGCCAATGAAGTGCCCCCTGCTGAAATTTGTTCATCTTGTCTTCCCTTTACACCTTTCACGGTATATCCAGTGACCCGTATTTTTACTTACACCTATAAAGCACGATTTCCTTATGGAAAAAAAAAATATATACGAGACCCACTGCCTTCTACGGACACTGACTTATCCTGGAATTCATTGTCTTTCAACAATCTCCTGTCGGAAATGAATGGTAGAATACACAACAGATAGGATTTCTTATTGTTATTGTTTCTACCGTAAAAAAAGGGGGTAAAACAAGTTTTTTCCCCCTTGTAATATTACTTTTGACGTTTTTTCACCTCACGGGTCAGTTTTCCCGCTGATCTACGCCCAAGTAATGGCACAGAGGTTTTCTTCCCTATAACAGAAGCTCATGGGCTCCCCGAGGCAACTGTATAGATGTTCGCGAGATTCCCTTTGGGGATGAACGGGACGGGAAATATTTGGCCACTTTTTCTCTAAAACGTTTTTTTTCCCTTTCAGTTAACTGATTTGCAACCCACACACCACACTGCGAAAATGAATGTGTATTAGGAACAAAATGTTCACCTCTCTCTCTGTAACAAAGATGTGGAGACAGTGCCTTGTTTATCTTTTCTCGTTCGGTTGCAAATCTGTTGTATTCCTGGTCCGACTTGTATTTCTCCCTCTCTCTTCTGACCACTCTCGTCCCTCTCCCCCTTTCTTTTCTTTCTCGCTTTCTCTATCTATATCACCAATATGTCTCCAACATGTCTCTATCTATCTGGTTCTCTATCTTTCACTCTCTTTCTCTCTTGTTATTTTTCTCACTGTTTCTCTCTGCCTCTCTCTCTTTCACTCTGTTTCTCTCTCTATCTCTCTTGTTCTTTCTCTCACTGTCTCTCTCTGCCTCTCTTGTTCTCTCTCTGTGTCTCTTGTTCTCTCTCTCTGTCTCTCCTGTTCTCTCTGTGTGTGTCTCTTGTTCTCTCTGTGTCTCT
Organism: Disparrhopalites patrizii; assembly: GCA_034698585.1. NCBI lineage: Eukaryota > Metazoa > Arthropoda > Collembola > Symphypleona > Sminthuridae > Disparrhopalites > Disparrhopalites patrizii. Next base: position 25,651 of record JAQGBT010001171.1, read on the forward strand.
CTTGTTCTCTCTGTGTCTCTCTTCTTCTCTCTGTGTCTCTCTTCTTCTCTCTGTGTATGTCTCTTGTTCTCTCTGTGTCTCTCTTGTTCTCTCTGTGTGTGTCTCTTGTTCTCTCTGTGTCTCTCTTGTTCTCTCTGTGTCTCTCTTGTTCACTCTGTCTCTCTGTGTCTCTCTTGTTCTCTCTGTGTCTCTCTTGTTGTCTCTCTCTTGTTCACTCTCTTTGTCTCTCTTGTTCACTCTCTTTGTCTCTCTTGTTCACTCTCTTTGTCTCTCTTGTTGTCTCTCTCTTGTTCACTCTCTTTGTCTCTCTTGTTGTCACTCTCTTGTTCACTCTCTTTGTCTCTCTTGTTCTCCCTCTGTCTCTCTTATTTTCTTTCTTATTATTCTCCCTGTCTCTCTCGGTTATGCTGTCTTTCTCTCTTGCTTATTCTCTCTTTCTTTCTCGCCTATTCCCTCTTTCTGTTATTCTCGCTCTTTCTCTCTGTATTTCTCTCTCCCCTGCTCTCTTTCTTTCCCCGTTTCTCTCTCTATCCTCTGGCGTGTTTGCTTTCTGATTCTTTTTTACTCACATTTCCTCTCTTCTCTCTCCTTCTGATTTGTTTTTCCGTTTCTTCTTTGCTTCAGATTTTCTCTGTCTCTCTCTCGTTGTGGCTTGTGTTTTCTCTCCGCGGCTCGTGTATGTTGTGTCCTTCCCTATCTCTTGCCACCTTGATTATGCTGTGTATCTGGAAAGACGAGATTTTTCTTGCATAGCAGTATTAGATAGGAGTGGAGAGAAAAAAAATTGTTCTAAAACTTGTTTCTTCCTTTACCCCCACCAATTTTTTTGTATCCATAAAAAATGGGATTTAAGTGTACGTGAATGAACGTAAATAAAGTCAACGTATGTGATTATCAGCCACCACTGATGTTTTGCAAAACGCCAGGATAATGACCCTGGCGGTGAATCAAACTGCAGGGCCCATATAGGCAGTACGTCAGTGTCATAATGAGTGAAATTAAAAAATATTTAACCACTCAAAATGTGTCGAAATTGCTTTTTATTGGTTAGGAAAAACTGTTTTGGCCCTCTTGCACGGGGAAGTTTTCTTTCTTGGGAAAAATTCCTTTCTGGAGGGAAACGCCAATTCCCAGGGCGAGCGTCATGAGGCTGTAACGAGTGGATGTGTAGTAGTTGGGGGAACATTGTAATTATTTTTTTTTTGTGAGCAATTTTAGGGGAGCGGGGGCGGAAAATTTCCCAAGAAAAGGCGTCAAAGTCGTTATCTGATTATTTATAAAAATAATCTTGGTGGCACATATTTTTTTTATCGACTCTTCAACGTTTATATTTTTACGTCATGGTAAGTACATGGTAATAGGACAAAGGCTAAACGTCCTCGGAAGATCCAAGGGTTTAAAAAATGGTACACTTGCTATATGTATGCATATAGGAAGCGGATTTCTGTTCCCATGCAGTACACTGCGTGCATGCTATTTCCATTCGCGGGTATGTTGCCATTTATGCATTATGCAAATGCATGCTATATGTGAGTACATCCCGCATTGAATTATTTAATTCTGGTCATAATCAGATTTTTTCGCGTATTTTAATGACCAAAATTTTTTAATATTGTTCACATGGGCACACGTATACCCGTTTACTGGCGTCAGCCTTGGGAATGCCAATAAAGATACCGGACCACTCAGTCTCTCGTTTCTCTCTCTGGCTGTCCCACTCTCTCTGTCTCTCTCTCGTTCTCTTCCTCTCTGTCTCTCCCTTTATATTTCTCTCTCTCTCTCTGTCGCATTCTCTATCTCTCTCTTTCTGTTTCTCTCTCTCTCTGTCGCATTCTCTATCTCTCTCTCTCTGTCGCATTCTCTATCTCTCTCTTTCTGTTTCTCTCTGTCTCTCGCTTTATATTTCTCTCCCTGTCGCATTCTCTATCTCTCTCTTTCTGTTTCTCTCTGTCTCTCCCTTTATATTTCTCTCTCGCTCTGTCGCATTTTCTCTCTCTCTCTCTTTCTGTTTCTCTCTTTTTGTTTCTCTCTGTCTCTCTCTCTTTCTGTTACTCTCAGTCTCTTTCTGTTTCTCTCTGACTCTCTCTCTGTCTCTCTCTGACTCTCTCTCTCTCTGTCTCTCTCTTTCTGTTTTTCTCCGTCTCTCTCTTTCTGTTTCTCTGTGACACTTTTTCTCTCTGTTTTTGTTTCTCGGTGACATTGTTTCTCTCTCTTTCTCTCCCACACTCTATCTGTCTCTCTCTCTCTCTCTCTCTCTCTCCCACACTCTCTCTCTCTCTCTCTCTCTCTGTAACTCTCTCTCTCTCTGAATTTCGCTCTCTCTGTATTTCTTTGTGTATTTCTCTCTGTAACAATCTCTCTTTTACTCTGTCCCATTCTCTCTCTGTTTCTCTCCTAATCTCGCCTTTTGCATTCATTGGGCACCATTCGATTTCATTTCATCCTGGATTCTCGAACGTGCTGCTCAGCGGGTGGTTTTCAGGACCTTTTGTAACAAAATAAAATTGCAGCTGGGGTTTATTGCGGTGGCCGAAACTTGTTGCTGCGCGTAGTAAACCGTTTGAGGCCAGAGCTGAAATTGAATGAACTCATACAAGTGGTTTCAATATGTATGAACATATTGGATCATCTCATATACTTTTTCTTGACCTGATCATCCATGTACATACACTATAGGGGGGTTTTTGTATACGTATACATATACCTATTACGTATTCCTACACAGACTATATAGACCATGTAGCTATTAACAAGGGGCACAATCGCCAAAATTTGTTTCCATGAAAGTTTGTTGCCATGTAACTAGTATGTATTTTGTATAATTGAATGAAATATGTGCACATAAAGTCAAATACATAGATTAAATCGAAAATACTGCATATACGTACGTATGTATGCACATACCTAATGGTACTGGCAATGGGAAAAATCACGTTTATTATGATCTCTTGGGGTAAAATGAAACAAAGGATGAGCCAACGTGCTGAGTGCTGATGCTGCTGGATGCATAATATGCTGTAGTTTCATTGTTGTCCAACAATACTACCTATATTATGTAGCTTTTTGCACACAAGTATACCTCAAGAAGCAGCTTTATGGTCCAAAAAAGTTAAACTTGCACGTGGGTTATTGTAAACTACACAAATAATAAAAATTAGACCCATGAAAACAAATAGAATTTCCAGATTTTTATTCATAGTTTCCAAGCATATTGGATGTCCATGTTGTAATAATACATAGAAGCACCTACCTATTAATGTTTGCAACACGGAAAATCATGTAATAACAATCTTCAATAATATTCTACAGCTATTTCTCACACGTTAAGTACACCACTTTTTTTCGTGGGTGTAATATAATACACAGGATAAATAATAATAACGATTGTATGGATGTTGGCGAATATTTAAACGGTATTGCTTCATTTCCCACCGCAATCCCACTGAGAATGTTACAATTAGCTGAACTTTAGTGTACCATTACAGTGGAGTCTCCATATAACAAGTCTCTTTATAGCAACAATTCTATGTAACAACATTATTTTCCCAGTCACTCGTACAAGGTGTATATTTATTGTTCTATATAACAACCTTTCCCTGTAACAATATTTTTTGCACTGCCCTTCAGAGTTGTTATATAGAGACTCCACTGTAGTTGGCGCACTTGTTTTACTAATTTCCATTCCTTTCTCAAGGAAAATGTGCTCCAGAAATGGCACACTTCAAACTATTATACTATTAATTGCACAAATAGGAAAATTATTATTATTTATTTTATTGTCGTGTAATTGTGTGTTTCTAATATTTTTGGACACAAGCACTGACCGGCTTACCACGCAAAGTCTCATTGTGGGCAGGAGTGCGATTGGCAATGTCAATTTACTTACGTAAATGTATATATAATTGTATACATATGTATATGTAAATATGTGCATAAGTCCGCAATTAATTTCCTACTTAAATATATACATATGTACATATATATGCATACCTAATAGTTATATGTACATCCTCGGTAGAGCTGGAGAGCTTCTGCTATGGTAAAATATTAAAAATGGCCAAGAAAAGATAACAGTATTCAGATGGCTTAATTTGCATTGAGGCTTTGACAAATCCCGATAATCATCCTCCTCTACTCCGATTTATTAATATGACAAGCCCGACCTAATTATATCTATCTGACGAAATTATTCTTGGCGTTAGGTAATTCAGCGTTTTCCTCCTTTAACTTGGGTTAACGGGACTAAAGGAATGGCAAATCGTGATCCATTTGACACACGTCGAGCAGCTCCAACGGGAGGATCAGTTTCGTCCAAAAAGTTTAAAACAAGCTTATTTAATTTAAAAATAACAGTGTTCGTTATTGCCTACTTTAGTACATTAACTTTTTTGTGGGGAAAATGGAAAAAGTGGAAGTCCTGGAAGTAGAAAATGATAGCAAGTTTTTGAACGCTGCTGATACACGGCAGGTAAGAAAAAATTTTCGTACAAAGTTTAGAACAGAAATTATTATTTTCCTTCGAAATCAACCCAAAAAGCATTTTATTTAATTTTCGTAAAAATTCAGAAAGAATGAAAATGGATATACATAATCCATATTTAAATTAATTACAGGCATCCATTACGGCCAGAACCCCAGATGGAATCCCAGTTCAAAGTTTTTCTTCGCTCACTGTAGGCAAAAACGGTTCGTTCACGATTGAAGAAAAAACGATAAAATACGAAAATGACGTGTCCAAATTATAATTTGAAATCTGATTGCATAAATTAATTTGAAACTTCTTCTATACACCATAAATGTGAAGGGAATGATTTTTTTTTAAATTATTGGAAAAAATAGGTCCGATTTTGGAACAAGATGCGCACACGTTACAATATCTGCAGAATTTTGCACGTCAAAATCAGGCAGTACGGAACGTGCACGAAAAAGCAATTGGTAAGGCACAAAAATTGCTAAAACGAATCTATAGAGAATTTAGACTATTCATGAGCTTAGCTCTCATTCATTTAATAAAAGGGACAGTGGAACTGTCGGAAGTTAATCATTAATTATTACTTCATAGGGTTCCACGGTCATTTCGAAGTCCCGGCAGATATCAAACCAATCACGGACATTTGTTATGCAAAAGTTTTTGAAGCCGGGAAAAAAACTCCGGGCTTCTTTCGTTTCTCCTCTTCCAATGAAGTGCGGGGAGCGGACAATTCCAGTGTGTTCAAGACCTTGTCATACAAGCTGTACACGGAAGAAGGAAACTGGGACATGACGACTTTGGGCGTTGCTGTCTACCCCAACAATGAGCCGGCTCAGATCATGCATTTTTTCAGGTGCAAGGATCCCAATCCAAGGACGCGTCGAGTGGTGAGAAACATACGTAATTCTTTTAAAACGTGTCCATATTGCGAAAAAATCCTGCAGACATTTAGTTTTTTAGGAGATCTGCAATGTATTGATAGGGCAATTTTGTATATGGGATGAAATATATTTTCAGGACCAAAACATGTCCTGGGACTTTCTGACGCACTTTCCTGAGACAACCTCCACTGTTATGGAATTTTACGGCGACAGGAATAGTCCCACGGATTTCCGGCACATGAGCACTTTTGCTATCCATACTTTCAAGCTGGTCAATCGACACGGGAAGCACGTTTATTGCAGGCGAGTTTCCTTTTTTGTATAAGTTATTTTCCATGGTACCCTTTTTTGTATACACGATTCGGCTGTCAAAATATGTACAGTCGACTCTCGATAACAGTCCCCTGTATAAAAGTAATCTCGTTATAACAGCAGCAAAAAATGCTTCCCTCAGAAACTTTCTCCATTTGTTAACATAGAAATGTCTGTTCTCTATAATAGTTTTTCGCTATACATAACAAGCTAAATTTGATGCTTGATAGGGTGCTGTTATAACGAGAGTCGACTGTAACAGCTCACATCATAAATACTCTTACTATAACAGCATCCTGGGATTCCCCCAAAGGTTTTATGTACCATGTAAAGGGCTCCCCCTACAGTGGAGTCTCTCTATAACAAGTCTCTTTATAACCACATTTCTACATAACATTATTTTTCCCGCCCTTCGTACATATAATGTACATATTTAATGTTCTATATAACAACTTTTCCCTGTAACAATATATTTCGCCCTTCCCTTCAGTGTTGTTATAGAGAGACTCCACTGTATTACGGCACTCGCTCGAAAAGCATTTTGCCTATAACACCGAGTTTTTCCTTCCTTATAGGCCACATTTTCCTCACCATAACCCCATTTTCTTTCTATAACAGCATTAGCTCCGGAGTACAATATCCCATCAACGTACAAAGTTTTCCCTATAACAACATTTAAGCTATAGGGTAACGCTAAATATTGCAGTGTACATATAGATCACCTTTTCGCAACGTTTTTTTTAATTTATTGTCTTCCGCTGTGGTTTAAGTAAGGAATTTTGAAGAAATGATTCTCATGTAGCATTTTAAACTATATAACCAAAAAAAAATATGAATTAAATTTCTCCTCACTGATTTCATATTATAACTTTTAAAAACATACTACAGTTCACAAATGTGGCCATTTGCGGGTAGTTGTGACCTTTCTCATCTTCATTTGTGGTAGACATTTATAATTATGAAAAAATATTAATGTATAGGTAATTACAGACTTAATATATATGTAGGATTATCCTGACAGTCTAATTGAATAATTCTGCAAAGCCGATAAAACAATAAGAAATGAAGCAGGTTAAGTTAATACTAGAAAATCTTTTGATTTTCCAATTTAATGAATTTAATGATCATAATTATATAATTAATGAATATGTGCAGGTACTAGTCTTCTTAATTTTACATCCATTTGTTTCATTACGAGTAGTTCTTGATTAAATTGATGTGTGGTCACAATTAGGTCAATTACCCAGCTGTCCACACTTACAAGCTTTATGATAGAAAGCATGATTTTATTCCTTTTTCAGAAAAACTTCAACATTTTAGTTTGTGTAGCCAAAATTCGTAAAGAATAATATAGCAATTTTTTTTTAAATTGTCAGAATAATACCTGGAATTAGTTTCGGTGGATTCATTATATTATTCTTTAATTAATATTATTAGTATTAGCTTGCTATAAACATCACTTCGTTATAACTGCACCTTTTACCGTACGTATTGCGTATACAGATAGGATGTTTTCATTATAGTGAGATTCGACTGTGAAAAAACCAATATTTTCTGCTTCCGCCTATGAAATATAAAAATAGAAGATGCCTCTCGTGGCAAATGAGCTGAAGCAAAGGGCATTCAATATCTGTCACATACGAAATAGTGTATACTAAAATTATATAATTTGCTTCAATTGAATCTGCTCTCACTACCACACGATGAAGGTTTAAATTGGCCACGAATCAAGGAGAGAAATTTATGACGGAGGACGAAACTCACGCCAGGCAAAAGGAGGAACCAGACTTCCAGACGAAAGACATCATCGATGCCGTGAATCGAGGGGAGTTTCCATCTTGGACATTGTGCATCCAAACAATGACGGATAAGCAAATTGTCCGCTACAGAAATCCGGACACGGGTAGAAACATTATTTTTCAATGTGTTTTCTCCCTTTTTACCAACTTTATATGGGATTTCCAGCAATTTATTCTGAATGTAAATGGCAGGAGAAAGATGGGATGCTTTCGATATTACCAAAGCTTGGTCCGAGAAAGACTATCCTCTGCGCAAGGTCGGTGTCCTTACCCTCACGGCACTTCCGTTGAACCATTACAACGAAACGACGCAAGTGGCTTACAACCCGGGTCGGTTGGTCCCGGGAATTGAAATCCCTTACCAAGACAACGTCCTCCAAGCCCGTGAATTGATTTACGCAGACGCGGAGTTGCACAGGAATGGAATTAATTCCGGGCAGCTTCCAATAAATTATCCCAACGTGAGTTCACGACTCTTTCAGCAAATGTTTTTTACTGGGAAAGCTGTACAGTCAATTCTCTCTATAACGGACCTCCTTATAACGGTTTTCGCACTGTAAAGGTGTTCGCAGATCCGCCCGAGACCATTTCACTGCTAAAATCTTCCTCTATAACGGTTATTCTATAACAGTTTTTTCGTTATACTGGGGAAGCTCAGAATTCCCGACCAATAAATGTCTTTTGCTATAACGGTTTTAGGCCACGCCCACACATGCTATATCGGTTTTATCAAATTTAACAATCCTCGCCATAAATTCCTTTTTGCTATAACGGTGTTAGGCCACGCCCCCACACGTTATACCGGTTTTTCGGTAATTTCGAATCCCCCGCTATTAAAACCGTTTTTTAACAATTTTCCTTATACCGATTATTCGTTATAACGGTTTTTCTAGCTGCTTTTCGCTAAACGGTTATAGAGAGAATTGACAGCATTTTTTAAACTTTATGATTAAAAATGATCATGATCAGGGCGTTTGTGAGCAAATGTACACTTACTACCGGGAAGGCTTCATGAATGGGGAAACCGTGAACGGAGGAGCGCCACAATATTACCCGAATTCATTCCTCGGTCCGAGGGTACAGGAGCCGATAACGGATCGTGGACATCCGGGATTTGTTTCCGGTGTACTCGGAAGACGTGAGGATGCCACCCCACCAGATCCTTATGGGTATGCCCGGATTTTGTGGAAAGAAATGGGTGAAGATGAGAGGAAGCGCTTTGTGGACCGATTTAAGGCCGCCGCCATTCATGCGGATGAGGCCGTTCAGTGGAATATCATTAACCAGTATGAGAATGTTAGCCCGGATTTGGCCATGAGACTTCAACGGGCATTTCAATTGTAATTTGCATAGGAGAACGCCTTTAGAACTGGCATTTCCTTTCAAAATTAGATTTTCCAAGCACAATTTTTATTATTATTACAAAATAAGATATTATACACTTGTTACAAGAATTAACCAGAAAATTTGGGTAAAAAGATTATCAATTTATTATTCGCTTTTCGCATATTAGGGTATGAGAAGCCTATTTCTGATTTCTGGCATCATTATTATATTCATGTAATTATGTATGTATACGCGTGCGCGCAAATCTCCAAATAAAATGTAAATATGCTTTTCATTCCACTGCGTTAGTCAAAAAACAAAACAAAGTAGTCAATCAAAGTAGTTTTTGGACCAATTGATGTGTGATATCGTGCTTTAAATGATCTTGAATTGAATCCCTTGGATTAAATTGAGTGATCCAGCTTACACTTTGGAAATTAATTCAACCATAAAATAGAAAATAAAGTTGAATCATTGAATAGAAATATACAATTTATGCATGCATATGTACATACATTATACATATTATATCTTTCGTCTCTCTTTTTCATCTCTCTCTCCTTCTCTCTATCGTCTCTCTCTCTCCTTATCTCTCCCTCTTCTCTCTATCTCGCTTTCATCTCTCTTTATCTCTTCGTCTTCTCTCTATCGTCTCTCGCTTTCATCTCTCTTTTTCTCGCTCTCTTTCTTCACTCCGTCTAAGATAGAGTTCTAAAGGAGGGTAGTACAGGGGGGATTTACGTATCGAAGGGGGTCTAATGCTGTAGGGTATCCTTCGGAATAGGAATTTTGCATGGGATGTACATATGGGTTTATATACATACGTGCTATGTAAATTGGGTATTCCAAGGGTGGCGTACCGAAAAGTGACCCAAAAAATATGTACACAGTTTTGGGTATAGCACAGGGTATGG
>JAQGBT010001172.1:0-35325 GCA_034698585.1 Disparrhopalites patrizii
GGGACAGTTACCCAGGTGTGACATAATACACAGGGCATCTCTCGGGTATGCCATGGGCTAAAACCTAACTATATGTATACATATGACACTGACAAAATGACACGTGTGACCTCAATGCAAAAACAGCAGAATAATAAAAGAAAATGAAGGTAAGTTGGATGAAGAGGAATATCAATCGCCAGTTTAACCAGTAACGTAAGAATAAAAATAAGAAAGTACTGAAAAGGCAAACCAAAACAAAAATGAGGGAAAACTTTAAGGAAAGCATATGCATAGCGCTGACGTATACATATGTATACATGTATGTAGTAATTTCTTTTAAGCCGTTGACGGAAATTCTAAACCTAATTTATAGGAATGCAAAGGCAGTATTGTTTTTTTTTTATAGTCATTACTCATTACTAAGCCGAGATAGAAAATGTGGCATTAGCCTATTGTTGTTCTGTCAATGCCAATTGGTATGTTAAGAGGTAATGCGTACTTACAAAATAAAATGGGATTTAAACTAGTGGCTTAAAGTTGGAAAAACTAACACACTTCGCATGATGATTTGCTGATTGTTTTAAAATAAATGCATTACACGTAAGTACACCTCAAATTCCAACTATGTCCTGTTTTACAGGGGGTGGTGGGATGAGGTAGACATTTTGAAGTTTAAATAGTAGAAGCAGAGCAGCACATACAGCGATACAGCTGAAAACCAGCAGTAAACGTTTTCCACATTGTTTTTTTCATATGCTTGAAAGCAGTATGTTTTTCACAAAATCTGAGAACAACGGATTTTACGAGCTAGTACAGATTTTACGAGCTAGTAGTTCGTACAGATTCTACAGTACTACAGCAAATACGTAAGTATACGTGATGGAAAATTATTTGTACAGCAAAAATAAATTAATACGGAAAGGAAACGTGCCAGAAATACATATTACAGAAAATGCTGAGAACAATGCAATTTACTTATTTACCATCATGTCAGTTTTTATTTAACTCACTCGAATTTAGAAAGTGGGAACAATGCAATTTTACACTGTGACCTCAGTAATAATATAAAAAAAAACAAATATCCATACATTAAAACAAGAGCTAGTTTCAGTGCACTTTTACATAAGCATGTAGACAAGAAAGGTTACGGCGACCGGGAAAGTCGTGAGACCACATACGTTTTTCCGACGGAACGAGAGTAGTGATTTATTCTCCAAAATTCTCAAAACAACAGCTTCTGAGACTGCTACAAAAAATCTAATTACAATCAGGGGTTATTAAACTTTAACTACAGGAGATAGCCTACCGGTTGAGGAAAAAATAATTAACAAAGGAGAAAAACACTGAATATCGTCAGACCGATGACGTCGGCGAACTTCTTAAGGATAACATGATTTATGATTTTCTTAGTTTAGTTACACTATTCTGCGAACAGTGTCGCAAGAGATACATAGATACACAAATCGAATTATTTTTTGATGAAGTCAACCGTCGGGAGAATTGTCTCCTTCCTTAAATAAATTAATCCTGAGTATCCACCTCGAGGAATTCTTGTCAGAACATTCATGGAATATACATAAGAAAAAAATGCTGGATCCTTCTTGACCACTCATCTTACGTGTTTCACGTAATGAATACTTGATAGCACGAAGACCTATTTCCAAACTGTGACGTAAAAATAAAGTTGCTTTACAAAATGACCTTCATAGTTGCAAAAACTGGCTCATTGATCCCTATAATGTAATAAAGTATAAAACATTGTCTTCCAACCCATCTTCTTCCGCCTTGATAATAACGGACTGATCAGCGGCAATAGTATACACTAAATTGTTGTCCTCTTGTACTGCACCCTCTAATTTTATTTCCGAGTTATCGTGCACCACAGACATATTGCGGATTTGGATATCGCCTGCTATTGTTGTTGTACTACCTAACTCACAGTCAACACCGACCAACATCGAATCATCTGTTATACTTTGCACGGGTGTATAAACTACGGAAGGCATATTCAACCTCTCTTGAGTTTCGGATTTAACATTCACTACTTTGTATTGTACTTGATTAGAAGATGTAGCTCCGATTGAATTAGAGGACGTAGGAGCACTATGCGTATCTTTTTTCTTCTCCTTATTCCTAGGCATCTATGAAGAGGACGAAACAAAGACATTAAAACCCACCCGTGTACAATTTAGTATAATACGTTAGCATACAACACGCTCGATTCACGATTATTCACCACCACTTACATTTGGTCGAATGTGCATTCCTTTTATTAGATAGTCGAAGGAATTAGCGTTTCGTTTTGCTACCGCGTCCCCAAACATGTGATGTACCATTCCATTATTTACAGTGACAGTCTGTGGGTAGTACTCTGGAGTTTCTGCAACAGTATAACACATACAGACATGTAATAAATTCTGTAAAAATTTACAGTATACTAAATATAAATATTAAATATAACTGCATGAATTCGGATAATACGAAACAGGAAGCCGTAAACTTAATCAACGCTTTATTAAGTTTTTGAAATTAATTATAAGGAAAGAAACGCCGACTAACTTAAATCAGGATCCAAGGGTTTTAGCTCATCGTTATCCGCACCCTTCACCTCTGTTACCATGGTCAAATGTCGGAAAAACATTTTCGCCAGCTCTCTGTTCTGAATTCGGCGTCCTGTAAGTCAGGTAGCGACAAACGCAAGCACAGTTTTTAGAAATCATGCATCACGCACATGTCCGTTAAGTCCAGCATTTTAACGGCTATTTTATTGTTAATAATTAATTAATGAAGACATTTCTTAGAAAACATGTGACGAAGTTCACCTACCAGGGTATGCAAAAAACTTGCCCACACCCCCGTACGTTAGGTAATGCATGGCCTTTTTGGTGGCGGGCGCTAGATCAATTTTGCCCACTATATCCGATGTATTTTGAAGCTGATTCTTAAATTCCGCATTAGGAATTGCTTTGAGTGAATCAATAATAAGTCTCCGCTTCTTCCTCGGTACCGGCTCTAGAAAAATCATAGCAAAATACATATAATAATAGCAATAACCAAGAACATGCTAACTGTTCATCATATAAAACTGTCCAGCACATTGTGACAATGTGCTCATGTGACAATGGCAATGTCATTCTCAATATTGTTGCAAAAAGGGACGAAACAAGAATGTCTCACGCCTTGAATTATCCGCTATTAATATCACCATACAACATCTATGACATTTTAAAGGTAAGCCCCCCCCCCCACTTTTGGTTCAACCTATAACCATTTTTTTTTGTTCACAAAGATAGCATAACGAAAGCAACGCCTTTCCACATCAATCATTGTTCTATCAATTTGAATCAACATTTTACACCAGCCCACATCCTCTTGATCATATCATCTTTAAAGGAAGCGGGTCGCCCCTTCTTCCCCCAGAGAATTGTTAAAGCATATAGACACGGAAAAAACCCCCAAAAAAAGTCTCATACAAGAGCAAGATGGATATATATACCGCAAGAACCCTTAATTGTAAACCTTCCAACTTCACAAAGATCATGGCAAACTTATGCGAAAAATCGTTAAATTTTACCTCCCATGATTTCCAAAAATTTTCTCAAAAATTCCTTCAGCGGGGATGTCTCATTGATTGATTTTGTTCCGTCGGGATTTCTAGGTCACCAAAAGATTATTACACTTTTGTCTCCGTCTATCGTCGCAGGGTTGAAATTGCACAGTCTTTTCCCATTTTACTATGTGGCTTCAGACAGAAAGACTCAACTACTTCCACAGTGGTTCATGCAATACGAACTGTGTATAGGATGAGAGAAAGAAATGAAATACGCGATGTTTAAAGCCTTGGGAAAAAGCGTATTTTGACGTCGTACTTGTATATACAAGGGAGACGAAACAGCCCTTGCCATTGGGGATGGCCAATAATCACGTCTTACCCCACAGGCATATGAGGAGAATCTCCAAGCAAGGACGTGGCCGTAGAATTTCTCAACGTGTTATGTGGATACTCCTATAAGGAGTTTACATTATAATCGGTAAGCCCGGTAAATAATAGCTTTTATCCCACAATGCAAAATATATAGCTGCCGCCTGCCGCTTCTTATACATGGGAAAAAGACTCCTCTTTGACTGCTATGGGGGAGGGCGGGAAATTTAAATTGTGGAAGGAGGGGGAGGGCTTATCCTTCCCCGGATGGGGGGATAACCCTTTCTGAACTCCGAAGTGTCCAATGGTCAAAGGTCGCAAGAATTTTTTTTATGTATAAGGGTGAAATCGCTGGAACAGACTCGTTATGCCTGTACATAGTGGGATGTTCAAAGAATGGAAGAGGAAAACGTTTTTCATGTATACAAAATGTTAATGCACTACGATTTGAATTTGAAGGGTATATATATATAGGCAATTTCAAAAACTTGACACTTACCAAAACTTAAATTGTGCACGCTTTATGATCTCCTCCTGCAAGCAATGATTCTGAGTTAGCAGAAACGCATGAGGAGTAAATTAACGATTATGGAGCACAATTAAAATCTTTTCGGGGACTGCTGTAGAAATCGTGTGTTGTAATATGTGTTCGTAATTGTAAGGGGACGCTCTTCCTGTGCTTAATGTAGGTCATAAAATTATGTGGAATTATGGTATTCTCGTTTTGTGCTTTTACATTATTGATTTTGTAATGTATAACTGGTGGGAGTGTATGGAGGGAAGGGATGAAATAATTTGGTTAAACACGAGCGCATTTCGTGAAGATGAGAATTGGAGTTGCAAATAAACTATCTATGTATGTATTTAGCAATATTCCAGGTTACTACATTTTAGTTCATTGGTAAAGCTTAAGTATGTCGTATGCTTAAGGTGATAAGGTATGTGTCTTCTTTGAAGAATGTATAGCGGAATCTACAAGCTACAGGATTTAGTGACAACAAATACTTGTCATTGACAAAGACGATTAGCAACTTTTCTCTTGACAAACTCGCTTCATTTTATGATCTCAGGATCCCTTCGTATGATTGGAACACGCCGCCAGCAACCTCCACCGTCACGGATTTGATGCTGAGCTGTAAGTGGGGAAACAAAAATTACATATTATTGGGTGCCTGTAATCAAGAATTGGCTGTGAATAAAATCTTCTCATAAAAGATTGGAACTTGCCCCTACAGTGAAACTGGCGCCACTAGGGGGTATCTTTACTTCTACAAGAACCCACACATTATTAGTGAGCTTTAGAGATTGATACAACATATCCTGACCCTCAACATTTCTCTTAGCGATGGTGAAAACGTTACTTTGCTGCATTTTCTGCACCACTGAGTCTGTAGAAACGTGAACGACGAAAAAAACAGTATTATTCTTTCTGCACGAAATTTTGTCGTTTCAATGATTATTTTAGGACATACCGGAATTTAAAGAGACGTTGTTGATAGTGTACTGAACTTCATTCTGCGTTGGAATGTCTTTCCACGTCTGCAAAAATACCCGCTTTTCCATCTGGCCGTCCTCAACAAATAACACATTCATCGGAATTAAGCAGGCAAAATACAGAACGTCCACATTGTTCTTCACCGCCACCTGGACAATAAAAATCTCGAATTAAATTCATGCTAATGCATTTTACTTGATTGAAGCAAGAGTTCCAGGACATAAACAAAATGAGAAATGATCACGGTTTCTGTTTGGGTCTGGCAAGAACTAGAATTAAACCAGGATAAAAAATAAATATAAAACCAGATCTGGATCCTAACCTGGAGATTATTTAATGGCTCCATTTTTTGAACTGGTCCAGATACATTCATTTGAATAGAAACATCGCATGGCTGATTTGGAGTTAAAGGTGTAGGAACTTGCAAAGCTTGCGCCGGAATCAAACCAAAACTGTTTTTGTTAAATTGAATGGCGAAACCACTCATGGGCTGCATCGCTTTATTGGTGAAAGTCATATCCATATACACGAGACCGTTTCTGTAATTTAAAAGAATCCATCACTTGCATCATAAGGATGAAAGCAAACGCAACAATGAATTTGTGAATAAATACCTTCGAGTAAATGTTCCTGATATTTCTAAGCCTTTTCCTTTCACAGCTGGAAGCCACAGAGTTTTGGGAGCGTTGTATGTGGCTGGCGTGGAAGATAAACCAAAAATATCTCCCAATAGCCCTCCAACGGCAGGAGCGCTCTGTGTAGGCGCTGAAGTTGGCGGCGGTGCAGGTGCGCTTCCTCCCACATCCAGCTACACAAAGTTGAATTTTTCTGTTAAAACCCACTCTACTTCGAATCCATCACGGATTGAAGTAATAATGAAAACTCACCAAAGCATCTAAACCTCCACCCAACAAGTCAACCGCGTATGGAGCAGATGGTGCAGCTGACGGCATCACTGCTGGTGGGTTGATATCCATACTCAGGAGATCGCCAATCAAGGAATCTTGTGATGGAATGACAGCAGGCTGAGCATCTCCGGAACCACCTTCCATCCTACAGAACAACCGAATAGTAAGCAATACTGGAAGTAGAAGCAATTAAATCACTATTAAGAGTGATACTCTACCTTGTAGATGCAGGTAAAATTTTCCTTAAACCAGCTCTGCCTTCCACAAATGCACTAGGCGGTTTGTGATAAACAGAAGCAAGACTGGCGATGTGACAAATAAGTTCATCCAAGAGGGTAGGCTCTAGCAAATCGGTTTCTTCTGATATAAGAGGCTTCTCGGCTAGAACCACTTCTTTCGCAGCTGCCGGATCGGTGGAAAGTAAACGCCAGTATATGTACCCTCTGTCACGAAGATCCGGATTGTCTGAGTCCTAAAGAGTAAACCGTGGGTGAATATTTACCGAAAAAAAAGAACAGTAATCAAATAACTTAATTATTATTTACCTGAGTAGCTAAAGATAAAACTTGCTGAACCAGTTCCTGTGTATCGGCCGGTCTTTTCAAAAACAATTTCACGATTGCTGTCAGGAGCTGCAGCTGAACTTGACTATTTTCGTCAGCAAATCCCTCCAGGAAACTTTCCAGCAGTTCGTCCGCATTATCAATCCGCTCAGCATACTCTCCAATAATCCAGATCATGGAAGCCCTGCAAGTACAAAATTAGGTAGTTCAAAACTTTTGCTTATACCGAAAATCAAAACAAAATGAAAATCCGATATCTTACCGAGCTTCTGGTTCGTCCAGCGTGTCCAGATTTTCACAAAGAGTGGAAATTATGCTTTCGTATTTGTTTGGATATTTTCTGAAGATATCCTTGATGACAACAATTGCTTCTTGCACCACGTAATTTACCTTTAGCAAATAATATTGACAGTATGAAAAATCGATTGATAGCTGGAAGATGCTATTACCAGTCATACATATACATATAATTAATTACCTTAGTCTGAATCAGATCCAAAAGCGTAGCTACACATCTTTCCGCAGATTGTTCAACTTTAATGGCACATCTACCTATTGCTCGAACAGCTTTTCGCACGAAATCAACATCTACCTCAGTAGCATACTCCTTTAATTCTGAGAGTACTTGTGCTATGTTGGCTTGTGAAGCCAACCGAATCATTATGTCAAGTTTCTCCAGCTTTACATAAATTGGATCGTTGTATTTGACAAAGAACACCTTCATTTCATGCTTAAGAATGTCAGGCCGTTTTTGCACGATCAAGTTTATATTTCTTAGAGCGACGTACTGAACCTGCAAGTCATTAGGAAAAACATTGTTATTCAATGGATACAAACAATTGTTGCACGTCACAAGAATTTCCACATACCTCGGGCTCTGATGACAACAGCGTTACTAAAGGAGGAGCTAGTTTTCTTGTGAGAACACTGACAAATTCGGCGTCGCTGATCATTTCCATATATTTCATGAGTACTTTGACAGCGGATAGCACGACAGCAGCATTAGCATGTGCCAAACGAGGTGTAATACGTTCGCAAATGCTAGAAAAGAAATTAAAGTTTTATTACTTATGGAAAGTTCACCCTTGGATCTTGTAATTCCATTACGAGTTATTGCTAACCTTTGTGCCTCCCTTTCATCTTTTGGATTATAATTGGAAAGCGAATCAAGAATAAAGACTTGACCCCATTCAGTACACTCGTTAAGTGCAGTCAGCAGTTTATTAATCGTTGGTGCATTCATTTCAACCAATGGTACGCCGCTAGGACTTGACTCATTGATCTCCGACAAAGCGGCAACAGCGTTGGCGACGACCTTAAAAATTGACATAATACTTACGCGACAGCACGCTTTACGGCACCCCTTTACGGCACCCCTTGGAGAGAATTATTTGCTTACCATAGGATTCGAATCACTGAGTAAATCCTTCAGTTGTTCCAGAAAACCCTGGTCCTCAACGAGCTGAGCGTTTATATCGTACAGTTTCGCGACACAAACTGCAGCTGTTTTTCTAACATACGGATCTTCGTCTTTTAAACACTTTCTCAGGGGCTCACACAAATATTCAGTAATTTTGTCCACCCTAATGCATCCCATAGTTCGTACTGCTAGGGCCCTGATAAGTGGATTCGGATCTTCGCAGTCCTGTTAAAATTTCGTGCGCAATTATTAATAACAATGATCTCACAATTGTAAACTTTAAGCATTTTCAAACCAAACGTACCTTTACGAATGTATTAACAGCCATAATAGCCATATCCGGTTGGCTTTTAGCGTAATTCATTAGATACAGGTAAACTAACTTTTTTAGTTCCAGATTATCTGTTTGCATGCAGTTCACCACATCCGGGAAAAGTGCTGATACATCCTTCCCAACCGTCATGGAAGCTATAACCTACAATTTTAAGAAATAATTTTTGTATCGTAAAATGACTGCCGTGAGAAGTGAGTGGAACGCTATGTTACGACTAAATTTTATATAGATTTTATATTATTCAGACAAAAACTGAGCTATTTCGTAATCTATGTATACATTATATATTATAACATATTCATTACCTTTTTGACAGCTTCTCGTTTTTTCTCCTTTTTGTCGCTGTTGAGCTCGGATTTGAGCTCAAATATTTCTCCCTTCTTGGTAGTCGTGAAGTACTTAGCGTCCGTCATGATGGTGATTGCAGTGCTGTGCCTAGCTCTAATTCGAGCGGGTTAGTTGATCTTGATAAACAGAAAATCTATAAATTAATGTAAAAGAATTTCAGTTAATCCAAATTTTAACAATAGTTTCATTATCCAACATCTTATTGCAAGATGTTTCACAATCTCAATTCTGTAAATAGACTTGAAATAGTCTAAAAAAACACAAAAGTTCCTGCCCAGGCTTCACTCTATCAGTTCTATGCGTACGGGGAACATTAGATTTCCTGCGTATCTTTTCTAACTATCTGTTTTTAGGAATTTTCAGGGTTTTAATCTTTGAATGATTACCAACACACAACACCTGTACATGTATCGTATCCAACAAGTCAAAATCAAGTTGCTGATCTGAAAGAGATTCGATTTAATAAAAAATCAATTCACACCCTTTTCAAGTCAAATCTCAGATGCCATCATAAACATACACAGCTCTTTGCCTGGAATTAAAACAATAAACATTCCAAATGGAACAAATAAATTGTAATTCCGAGCTGGATTTAAGTCTGTTAGTCCGTTAGACCAGTGGGAGTATCACTTCTGTCAAACACGTCCCACTGTATTAAAACCGTACAAAAATATAACCCACAAACCCTTTTGCTATTTAAAAGTTAAACTCACTCATACCTGACAAATGTGCCACGGGTCCTGGTACACTGTGCAAATACAAACCAACAATTGTGGCAACATAGGGGCGTACCCTCGGTAGAATAAATAATGTTATACTGCCCTACCGCAGTAATAATAAATAAAAATGAGCGTAAAAATTCTTCCACACACTGATTAAAATCAGTTTAAGTGTCAAGCTGGAAGGGCAGACACACCACTGAATCAAAAGGCAAAAAAAGACCTAAGAAATATTTTTTTTTTGGAACTGAAGAATTTGCTGTTAACTGAATACTGAATCACTGAATGTATTACATGTAATACATGCAATAGAATATATACATTTATACGGACCAATACATGTAATATGTATACCCATGTACATCGTACTCGTCACTTCTCTTTTTGTGGGAGTTGAGAGCTTTGAGCCATTCAAAACTTTTTGGGTACACTGGGTACAGCAATTTGGGCTGATGTGGAGGGAATTATGAATTTCGGGGGAAGTTACCGGAAAATTGACAGGTTCACGTTCACCGTTCACGGCACCGTGCCTGGTACCGAGGCAGATCAAGAACCAGTCAAAAAACAAAAAAAAGGGTAAATAAATGTTATCGAGGTAAGTTAATTATTAATTACGTTAAATTTAATCTGTAGCATGCATCATTCTAGATGAATGATTCAACTTTCCTTCCCTGACACTCGCAATTACCTTGTGGACTGTGTTAAAAATAAATAATTGGTCATGAATTAATTTTGATCTTTTTAATTCCAATTTGAAACATGTCTCCAGATTCGCTGGTACTGCTGGGATGGAACTACGAAAAAAATTAACTCGTTGTTACCCTTTTGGAGGACCAGAAAGGGCGGAAGTTCCAGATAATAGAATAGGATGGGACACTCCGTTCCCGGAATACAATCCGCCGTATTTCACAACGCACAAAGTTTTGCACAATAAAAGTTGGGCGGATGAAGAGGATGTTGGCCAAGGACAGTTTCAGTGGAATGGTCAGGATAAACTTGTCAATCGCATCAGTCACACCGGCCCTTATGCAATCGATCCAAATGGTTTCCCACTTAACCCCGTAGGTCGAACGGGTATCCGAGGAAGGGGGAATTTGGGGAAATGGGGACCTAACCATGCCTGTGATCCTGTTGTGACCAGGTTTGTAGATGTTATATTGAGTGGGTTATTTATTTTAGTTTCGATTTTGTTTGGAATGCAAGAGGCCACTCATTTGTGAAAAAAATCATTTCCAGGATGTTTGATGTACCGAATTTGTTCGCTAAATATATTTTATATGCTCGTGCAGGTGGAAGCAAGAGGAAGGAAAACCCGAATCATGTTCCAAGATTTTACAGTTTATCGCCATTCAAAGAAGAGATACTGGAGAATGGGCCATACCTGGGGGTATAAGACTGTCTTTCATAAACAGATGAATTTTATTTATAATTGCAAATTGCACCTGGATATACTAAATATTTGACTGGCTTAGGGATGATTGATCCTGGGGAGTCTGCTGTGATTGCTCTGAAACGAGAATTCCTAGAAGAAGTCTTTAGTTTTGATGATGCAGACGCTGAAGGGAAATCGAAACTTCAACTTCTGTTTGATGATCTCTTCCGCAATGGTGTAGAAGTCTATAAGGGCTATGTGGATGATCCCAGGAATACTGATAATGCTTGGATCGAAACCGAGTGTCGGAACTTCCACACTGATGATATCAAACAGAAACAGTTACCCCTCAAAGCTGGAAGCGACGCCAAGAATGCACAGTGGGTTGACATAAGCAGGGATTTAGGACTGTATGCAAATCATAAACTTTTCGTTGAAAAAGTTGTTAAATTGAAAGGTGCCCACTGGTGAAGCAGACTCCAATTTTTGATAGCTTCGTCACATATATGAAACACAAGTCGTACATAGTTCCTGTGCAATCAACGAGATTATTCCTTCTCCGCCCATTGCCATTTTTCTATGGAGTTTGTCGTAGTGCGATGGCTGAAGCCTGAAAACGTTATCTTAATCATTAAATGCTAACAAAGAAGAAACTATTATATTTTCACGTGTCAGCTGCTTCTCTTTAGGCTATCCTCAATTCCGATAACAATTAATTATCTTAACCTAATTATCTAAACCAATACAACAGTGTCATGGTGTAATCCCTTCATTTACTGTTGCTGACGATTTTACCGAACTTAATGGTAATTTCGAGATTAAAAAGCAATAAATAGAGCTTTAAGAAACTGAATAAATACAAGTATATATGGCCACACCAAACTACAGGTTTTCACGTGTTCTAAAGCATTCTGTGATTTGCAAACTTTCACCCCAGCTTTCAATTTTCATTGGTAATCATTTTCACTACTTGCCATCCACAAATCCTGTCAATTGGTCTGCACAATCTCTCTTTCTCTCTCTCCAGAGAATTTAATCCCTCTCTTTCGTTTCTTGTTCGTCTCTTGCTAAATATTTCATTTGTCTCCCTCCTTTCTCCCTAGTTGCTTTCTCTTGATAGATGACATGCCATCATATTATCTTCCAGATTGACAATGTCTTCCAGATTGTATCTAATACATTTTCATTTGATAATTGACGAACCCCTTGAAACTGATGAAGAGATTGATTAAAGCCATAATAATAATAATAATTGGATGTCAACGAATGTGTCAAGTTGTTCCTGGTGTTTCTCTTGTCTCATCTTCATCTCCTCTCCCGCGTCCTTGTCTCAACCGTTCCCTTTCTTCCGAATCTCGTTTGCACGTAACTCAACATTTTTTCCCCGGGACTCTCTCCCATTTTTCTATAGTTCCCCCAAAATAACCGTATTTCTCTCTCATTCTTTCTTCTGTACCCTCTTCGCCTTTCCCTTCAACACTCTCGCTCTCCTCCCCTGCACGTCTATACAGTATGGATTGATGGGACGAGAAAGTTATTCACCTCGGTTGCCTTTCGGGGAAATGGAATGCCCGTGGATTTGAATCGCCATAACAGGGAATATCTCAAAAGGGGAGAGTCAAGGGGGGAGATGCGAGGCAAAGGCATCCTTTACATCCGAAATATTCCCAAGTATACGGCGAGACGACGAGAGTGTTGAGAAAGGGAAATCCTCAGCAAAAAAGCCTCTTTCTTTCTCTGGTTCTCGCACTGGGGAAAAGAGACAAGGGGAGAAAGGCCGTGTAGAAATTAAATAGGGAGGCAGGATATAGCGTCTCTTGATAAAATTCCAGAGAGAGAGAGAGTTCGGAGAGGATCTATACTGTTACAGGAGAAGCAGAGAGAGAGAGAGAGAGAAAGAGCCGACAATTTTATGGACAAGGAGTGAAAAGAAAAGTCTCTCTCTGTGTCTGCCTTCTTCTCTGTCTCTTTATTCACTCTTCACCGCCGTCTCTCTCTCTCTCTCGCTCTCTCTCTCTCTCTCTTTCACTGGGATATAGCGTGTAAACTCAATGGCCGATAGAAGAGAAGCCTCAGCCAGTGCTTTTCCATTTCCATACTTTTTAAGCGGCGGTGTGGAATATGTATATGAGACGTTGTAGGTACATCTCTATCCTTTTGTTCGTATAAAAAAAAAGGAGAAAAAAAAAGACAGATCAAAAAATGTTTTCTCAATATACTGACGGCTATATGCCTGTATAGTATGGAAAAGATTGTCATATTTTACGGAGGAACTTTTCATAGGAAACACTCATAATTTTCTCTGCGGTCTGCGGCGAATTTCTACTTTGTTTTTGGGGCAATTAACTTTTGTTTAACTGGGTATATATGCGGCTGTGAATATTACTGACGGCTTTATTTCGTCCTCACGGAACAAGAGCTTTATTATTAGATTCGGAGGAGATTTTGTCGGAGGACTCCTTTGAAGTTTGATTTTTTTTGTTGTGATTTTGGGGAAAATTTTGTGATTTTTTTCGGGGGGGAGAATGACTTTCCGGGAGTTATGACTGGTCTTTCAAGTATTTACATGGGGAGGACTTTGTGACTGTAACTGTGAGTAAATTATGTTTATTCCTTTTTCGTATGCTTGTTTATAATGTAGTCGGTGTAATTTTTTTGTTGCAGATTTGATATGGGGGTCATTTTTGCGTGTGTTCTTTTTTGTATTTAGTTGTGTTGGGTGAACTATGGTGTTTGGGGATGATGTGTGTGTAGTTTGTTTTTGTGGTCCATTGTAATACAGGACTCATGGGTTCTGTTTGTTAGTTTTAGAAAGTTGTGGTGGGTTTCAAGTTGTGGGTCGTTCTGGGCATTGGTGTTGTGTGCGTAAATGCCTTTCCAAAAGTTTTTGTTGTTTCGTAATAATAAAATTGCTTAACCATTTAGACCTTCAGGAGACGGCGTAAAAGGATTTTCTTCATCGCGTTCCACTGGTGCTGTTTCAAGAGAATAACAAGGAGATAACCCTACCTTTCCCGTACTTTTATACTATACTACCAGTTTGACTGTGCACCCACTAAACCATGTCTTCACTTCGAAAATGGGAGAGGCGATGCTAGCCCTGGAATTAATAATGTCGACGAAAATGGTTTTTAGTTAATTAAGGCTCTGCTAACATACCCGCCGATGCACATTATTTCAGGTGAGACTGAATATTTCTCTGTTTTTATGTCTGGTTGGGGACTAATTGCACTGGGGAAATGTTCGGTGTGTCCCGGTTTTTCGGCATGACTCAGTTTGATTTTGTAGTGCTATTGAAGAAAAGTATGCCATGCCGGTGAAAACAAGATGTCTTGCAGCATTCAGTTTTGCAGAAACCGAAATAAATGAGAAAGCTAGGTAGTTTTAAAAGTTGTTATTGTGTTCGAATATCATTATGGTTTGAATCGAATTTATTGGAGTGCGTAGTATCCGTGAAAAATGTATAATTTATGATATTCTGGCCTGGATAATTAATTAGTTTAATTGATAACATGTAATTTTTGGTCATTGCGAATTGTCTACGTTCACCTGCACGGTATATAATGGAATATTGAGTTCTGCTGAATTCCTAAAGTAATTTGACACAATACATCTTGCGGATAGGGAAACTATGCAACTATATACGTGTATTTATTTAGTATTTACCTGGTGACTTTTTTTTTTCAGATTAATTGTTGTGGTTGTGTGGAAAATCAGCTGAACCAAAATGTGTTTATTGTCGACGTAAAGTTTTATTCTGCCCCATTCCAAGGGGTGAAGCGTCTGCACTGAAGACTAATAATCTAGTAGCAGCCGCAGACCAAGCCTTTGTTCCTCATTCACTTTCTGTTCACTGATCCTCCAGTTGCTATCTAGCAATTGTTCACCGCCGCCGGTTTATGATCTTGGTCTTCAACATCGTCAGTTAAGAAATATTAGCATCATGGAGCAGAAGAAAGGCACTCAAAGGTGAGACATCAGAAACACTTGAGCATACAGTTTAACTTGTATGCTAATCTAAAAATGTTGGGACCTGTTTATGTTTTCCGTTGGCATTTTTCTAACCATACAAGGCGTATTTATTTGTAAAAACAATCCATTACGAGCGTTTAATATTTTCAGAAAACCAAAAAGACAGTCGAAAACGCTGGAAGATAATTACTGGGACTGTAGCGTCTGTACCTTCCGTAATACAGCTGAGGCGTTTAAATGTGCAATGTGTGATGTTCGGAAAGGAACATCTACCAGGTATTACTTCAATTGAAACGTAAAATTTATTTGATCTTGTCTTCTGGGATAGTCGGTGTAAACACGTAAACACGTTTTCATCAATATAGAAAACCTCGACTGAATCCCCAGTTGGTTGCACAACAAGTAGCACAGCAGCTAACCGCCACAAATCCTAAGCCCAAGCGAGAAGGAAGTAAAGAGAGGAAATCCCAAAACAGTTCGTCAGGAAATTTTGAAGAAAAGAAAATCAAAAAGAAAATTCGTAATATGTAAGTCACGTTGAATTATTAAGCTAAGACATACAGTTTATAATGTTCTAACTAGAAACCATGGTTTTTTCAGACGACCAAGACTAAAAAATGTTGATAGAAGTCAAGTTCATAGACAGCCGGTGACCGTAAACAATGTTACTGTAGTTATTACAGAATTTTTACCAAAAGCAGTTGCAAGTTCTATTCAAAATAATCCAGTAATTGCTATGGATGTTCCTCCAAGTTCGTCAGACGTCAGTAACCACTCTGAGGTTAGTGTCAATGGAGATTTACCTCCTGGATCCCAGAGTTCGTCTTAGTGTTCAAATACATAGAAGGTTTGGTATAAACGGGATCAACCAAATAACTGCTTAGTTTTTGCTAAACAGGAACTTCAGTTGCAAAATTCTACATAACCTAATCAATCCCAAACTAGCTTTTTGTTTTCAGTTTTCAACGTAGTGGAGTTACCTTTAAGTTCACATTATTTAAAGTCTGCTAAATATTAATGGAATACTAGTATAGTATTAGAGTGTATGTAAATGTGAATGAAAGTGTTCGGTTGGGTTGTCTTAACCAGTAGCACCAGTTAATTACCTGAACAATTTGACCAGTAAGCAGTATGGTTGGATTTGATTTATTTTGTACGCATATTATTTGTGTAACGTTTATGGGCGGGTGTTTGTGATTCACTCTTGCTAGAGGAACGTAATGTACGTTTCAAGTTTTTTTTATATCCCTTCCAGATTGGATCATAATTAACAGAAATGATGGTTCTAATAATTTCTTTCAAAGCTAGAGCTTGCAGTGATAATTTTTGCATCTAACTGGTTTAATAATATTTGAACTTTGGCATATGGTGTGGAGATTTGTAAAGTCTAGATTTACATTGAAATTGCTGCGTATACTTATGTAATGTTTACCTGTAAGAAAATGTTATAAAACGTGAAAACAAGCTTTTTGCAGTTTTTCTGTTGTGTTGTCTCGGCGTATTTGTGTGAAGATTTTTTCATAGTCATATATAGCTGTGGGTTCATTGTTTAAATTACATTGGATAAGTTTTTTAAAGCTATATTTGGGTTTGTATCTTTGTATAGACTTGGTGTAATAAAGCCGGGTAATTTTTCGCTGAGGTAAATTAGTTATGCGATAGAATTATCACGGAAGATATTTGCCTTGCGATGAAAATCAAAACTTATATTTTGTAGACTACTACTGAATCAATTTTCCAGTCATTTATTTGATAATGTTCTAATGTTTTGCTTTCGTACTTTTATGTAATGTGAGTAAATATACATACCTACATAGATTTATCGTTTACCTTGCAATCATTATGTTTTTTACTGACTTGGTTTAAACAACAATTCATTTTAAAATAAGTTCAATTTTCTTTGCAGTAGAAAAGAATACTTGATATTATTAATATAATCGTATTCGTACGTATTAGAGCACGTTTCCTCTCTGGTTGAATCCTCGTATTTTGAATTATTAATTACTAACGTATTTGATCTCTGAGCCGAAATGTGTGACATGGAGGAAGAAGTAACTGTATCATTCACACTTGTTACAGAAAATGCAACACACTGCATGACAACCATCATGGTGCGTTATCACGATTTCCCAAGGCGCAAGAGGCAGAGCTGGAGCTGGACGCTGCAGTCCCGCACAGTACCATGTTGCATCTTCTCAAACGCAAAATCCTTGGCGCCTTTCTTTGTCACTGGTGAATACAGCGAAGAAATCTTCGTTTACTAACCACAAACAATTCTCAGAGTTTCGCCTCGCTCAAGTTCTTCCGTGGCACGACAAACAGACAATATTTTAGCACTTCCAAGACAGATTTGGTCCTTGTACAGCACAGCAGCCTTTCAAAATCATTCAGTTCTAATTATAATCTGTGCTTCATGGTGCGGTTTCGCGTTTCGTATTCCGAAATTACCTGCCCTTGTGTTAGTGCCCGCATTGCGGCAGCTAGGCGTATTCTTAGGCCACCACCGTACTCTGATACGTGGCATGGGATTGATCTGTCTCCGTGCTGAAATCGAAATAAGCAGTAAAGCGGGAGTGGAACTGGATCTGATAACCAATATGGTTGCGAAGTGAAGACGCAATCGTTGTATAGCGCGTGGTGATCACGGGCAGATGCCTAAGGAGGATGAAGAAAGATTTATCCAGCTTTTATTATGACGAAATTCATCACGTAGTAAAAGCAATAGAAAATCTTATGTAAATTACCACATAAATAGCTTGCGTCTTTGGATCTTTGCTGACGGCGAAGTATTTTGTTTTCTGTCCGCCAATTTTGCATCTCTGACCAATTGTATAATGATGAATCCCTTTATGATACGCAACTATTTTTCCGTTGTCAATATCAATAAATGGTCCTCCTTTGTCAGGAATGTACTGCAAGTAATAAAAAAAATACACAATTTTGTCAGTCCGTTAAAATTTTAAGTCATGCTCATAATTCTTGCATTGTGAAACAATTCTGTACTTGTGAAATAAATTCCTTGAAGTTACGTTGGCCGACAAAGCATATTCCTGTACTAGCTGCCTTCCGCGCAACTTTTAAATGACCGGCGTTAGCGATATCTCTCACTTGTGATTTGTACAGGTGTCCAATAGGAAACATGGTTTTTCGCAGAGCCTCTTGACATATACTACTGAGGAAAACAGTCTGGTCACTCTCAGGGTCAACAGCTCGGAGTAAATTTACGTCTGCATTATATCCAACCAGAGATCAAAACATGACAGATGGACATTGTACGCAAAATTTAGGACTTATAATCTTTGTCGCACCATGTCAGTACCGTCTCGAGTTTATCCTGGCGCGAACTACTTCTGACACCCATATAAAGGTCTAACTTAAAAATAGCAAAAAATGAAAATAATGTGCAAAAGTAATTGCATATTGCAATCGTCACTAAACAGAACATACTCAATGATTTTGTGCAAAATTATTACTTTTTCTCGACACAAATTTTTCTAGATACGATCCAAAACTAGTCCGAGCGTAGTGCCCAGTAGCAATCGCATCCGCTCCCAGGTTGTGAACAGCAAATCGGTAAAACGTTCCAAATTTAACGTGACGATTGCAGAGAATGTCCGGGTTAGGAGTCATGCCTCTCTCTAAATCTTCCAAAACATGACTGAAAATATAGCGCAGATTGCATAAGATGACAATCAGAAAAAACGAATTAAAAATGGTCGCCGCAAAAAACCTTTTCACGACAGTGCTTGATCACAGTTTTTCAATCAAATTACTACGACCTACGATCTTCATTCTGGAAATGATTTGTTATTTACTTTTACAGCAGACGCTAAAAAAGAGTTTAAACTTCGCGTAAATAAATTAAATAAGACCAAAATCCAAGGCCAAAGAAAAAGATCCAAATATAAACACCATCAATTTAAAAGTTTCTAAAAGGATTGCTTTTTCCTACCTAAATACATCATTCCAGTACTCCTTCACGAAGGAAGCCTGGTGCAATTTAATACCCAGGTCCTCACACACGGTCCTTGCATCATCCAGATCTTGACTAGACCGACAGGCTCCCGTTTCTTCATGAGCATCCCAGTTTTTCATGAAGACACCCGTGACTTGGTATCCTAGCAAATATATATTTTGTATACTACTTACTTATATGTTTTAAACTTTGTACATACATTCTATCACGGGTGGAAAAAGTTCCGACTTCTGCCTGACTTAAGTAGCATTGATCGCAAAAATGAGCTCCAGAAAACGTTCTTTTCTTTAAACTCTTATGAAAACACACTTTCCTCACGGAGGTTAATTGCCCGAAGTACCCCCAAATCTATTACATTTCACCCTATCGTTCAAGATCATTTACTCAGATTTCCTTCCATTTCAGTAATTATTCCCTTGGGCCCTTTTGCAAAACCTAGTTGAAACCCATACCTGGAATCTTTCTTACCAGAATACTATTTCCTTCTTTTTTTTTTAATCTCTCTGTTGATGTTATGTTCCCCTTCTGGAGCACATTTGTCAAACAATGTTGCTACTCGACCGTCGAGGCTCCTGATGTGACGTGGGTCAGTGAATTTTTCTCACCCCCTCCCCTTATTGTATACATGTCGCACATTTTCTGTAAATGCCGTCAACATGCTATATCTTTATGTAGTACACATGTATATTTATACTAATATAATTTTTTTCTTATATGTTTACATATGTAACTTATGTTGACATTTGTTTTTTCCTCTTCCCCTTCTGTCCCTACGAATTTTATAGCTGTGTACAACAAACGTGCAATTTGTACACGCTTTTCTTGCATACTTACACGTTCACGTCGAGGAATTTTATCATTGCCTCTTCCAATAGTCCCAGGTTATAATTCAAACGTCAAGACCAAGATCCTATATACATTTTTTCACTTAACCCTCGAATACCAAATAAGAGCAATCTAAGTTGGTATATCCAGCCCAAATATATTTCCGTAAAATTGCACCAGCATTCAATAATTGAACTTGCAAAGTTTTCTTTCACGTTTCGTTAAATGTTAGCTCACTGACTTTCCACCTTCTGCACAGAGAGCCACAAAATGGACGTCGTTTCCGGAATTGGAATTTTCCGGTTGCAATGCACGTTTGTCTTCTACTTATTGAAATACTGATATTCTGGCAACTTCAGCAACAATTATATTCCTATTTAGGTTTTCGGTACAGTGTATAAGTGTGGAAACTGGATGACATCCATAAATAATTCACGATTTCCTCCATTCTACAACAATGACATGACCCCACCACCCCACCGTTCAAGTGAGAACCATACAACGAATATATCCGCGCATGTAAGAAAAACTGACTAGTATCTGTAACCAATTTCTGGTGTTACTTTAGCTGAAGCCAAACTTTGGAAGCTTCCTTCTCTCCTGTTAATCAACATTTCTCGTTTGATCCTTGGTTTGTGTAACTAAACCTAATGATTTATGATTCACAACCACACATTAGTTCAATATTGCTATTACGAATTACGAAAGAATTGAGAACATTTAAAAAATCACCCGGTTCCTTCCTACGCGGTTTTACCAAGGAGTTTATGAGCCTCAAAGTACTAATACATACATTTCCATCAAATCAGTGCCAGTACAAGTAAAATCAAACCAAATCAAAACTAAAAAAAAAATTAACAAAGTATTAGCCAAACATTTACCTACCTTTTCTCTTCAATAAATACGCAGCCACAGCACTGTCAACACCTCCTGAGATCCCACAAGCCACCTTTTTGATACCCGGAATCATAATTTTCTCCCTTCAGACCTGTCATTAGGACGTTATGGCCTTCCAAATCCTTTATTTAAAGTTCCCAGAATTAAATACAATTTTAACGAAGAATAAATAAATAAATAAACTGAAATACGTAATAAATGGTCAGTCGGACTGACTTGAACCATATAGCCAGAACTTCCGTAAAATCATACTTTTTTGAACGAATAAATAGGGAATATAAAATGTTTACATTTTCACTGAAAAAATTGTATTATTAGTTAATTAGGGCAAAAAATAGTGTAAAACTTCAACAAAACTATTCCTGTATTGTGTTTGTTTTTACTTTTTACCATATTATTTACATTTACCACTTTTTAAAAGCACCCGTCCCAAGTGCAGAGAGGGAACATGTGCTGGCACGTGGGCAAGGAAAACCGGCCCCAAAAAATCTCCTTTTCCAGCATATATCGTCGTTGAAAAATCATATGTGATCATCACCACCGAGCGTTAATTCACCAAGTGATCAACTCCATCCTGCCTCTGTGCATAAAGTCCATTCAAAATCAAATAGATGGTCTTTGGCTTTACGTACTACCGCACTTATACGCTCTTTTAGCTAATTTTACATCCGATCGTACGTTGCATTTTTTAAAAACTAAATTGCATCAAACTAAATTGCATCGAACTAGATTTTCGAACCCAACGTGTATATAGAACCAGCAATGTAACAATGAAAATTAATTTCTATAATTAATTTGCAATGGCGGTCGGGCTGACGTCTGCTATTTTACACAGACGCGACTGTGGTGGTAAAAAAAATTGAAAGAATTCATTCATGTGGTGATTAGTGAGTATATACATAGTCCTATATACCCTCATGAAAATTTCTCATAATCTTCGTTTCGAAAAATGTATTCAATTTTTTTGGTATTAATAATTTTTTTGGAGATGATCACGTCGTGAATTAGTGCTCGGTGGGGATGATTACATATGATTCTTCACAGACGATAATGTATTTATAGTACCTATATGTGTATACTTATACATATATCATATATGAACTTCCGAAATATAAATCATTCTCATTCATTTCAATTACCATCGATAAATAAGGATGTCGCTTGAGGTGGTCACCGAATGCTGTTCAGCGTAACCTGTAATTTTTTTTTTTTTACAATTGACTGTAATTTATAAAATTCGCAAAAGGTTACGGAAATATAATTTATTCATTTACAAAAATGTGAAATACAAACCATTGATAATGCAATACTCACCATTTGTAAAAAAAAAAAAATCTAATTGACGAGTACAAAGCAATACAGATCAATTAGAAGGTTTCTGCGGTCTCCTTTGTGTAAAAAAAAAAACGGGATTTACTCCTGGCTCAATAACACTGCACAAAAGTCCCCGGTGTAAGTAGTACCATTTTGGTCCAAAATGACAACAGCCAAATTAATCCCTTTGGAAACTACCAACAATGGAATATAAATTTGAAGGGATTAAATGGCCGAATAATTAGAATTAACTTCAATTAAATCCTTTCAATAAAATACTGGAATGCTACAAGAGCAGGCATTAATCGGTCACCTATACTATTTTATGATTGGGAGGGCTTTGACAGCGATTAAATATGGTTTCTCATCACATGTTTGTGTACTTACACATATTAAGAACACAGGTGTTGGCATGTCCCAGATGTTCAACAAAAAATGGGGCTAGAAAAAAAAAAGAAGAAAACCCCAGACATTTGTGCCAAAATATGTTTTTTTAAAGGATACACCTAATTGAGTTTTAATGAAACTCTCAATAATAATAATCTGGTACACCATGTGGCAGTTGTGTTGTCAATATTCTATAATAACTATACGTATGAGAGTATACATATCTTTTGCGGTTAGTGAATCCTGTCCAATTCCTCCTCTTTGGAGCCTGTAATCGGAATAACTGTCAAGGCACAAGGACACAAAGGATCGAAAGGATGTAAAATAAAATGTGCATAGGAGAAGACAATGTATTCGAAAAAAAAGCTATTTTTTTTTGTCAATGTACATGTACGAAGTAAACCGTTTGGTGAATCGTCTCCATTGCGTCAGGATATGCTGCAATTTTTTCCCCCATGTCTTTTGTGTAAATGCATAAACTGCGGGAAGTCATTCTGATAGGGACACCATGGAATAAAACATGACTACTACTACAGTGCATAGAATCTATCCGGAAGATGACATGGTGAAATCTCCGTCAACTTTTCGAGGGAAAGTTAGGAAAAAACTTTTTTTTTTGCTAATAAATCTACATATGTAATTTCGAGTGCCGAACTCCGGTATAAATATAATGCAGTAGGGACAATATTGAGGTTTGTTTTTTTTGTTTTGTACATTGATATAACTTACATGAATATTAATTTGTGGGACAGAACATATGCAAGTGCCCGCAGAGTTTGAGTTAAATGTCGTATCAACTTCCTCTTTGCGTAATCATAAACTCATTGTGTCTCTTCGATATTTGCAATAATAATTTTCGCAGAATCTTCTCCCTCTTCCCAATAACTTCTGGAAGGAACAGTGGGCATTCATGATACAGAAATTACCGAATATTTAATTAATAAATTTTTTTAAATATCCCAATTTCTATTTTTAGAGAATCCTTCATTAAGAAACTCAAAGGAAGAAAAATAAGGCCATAAACCGTGTTGAAAGTTAAACCAAACCATACCAAATTGTGCATAGAATGGAAGATCCTTGGATTAGTTTGTGACAATGTGGAAATATATTGTGATGTATTCGAGATTGTGATATATTTCATATAATATTAGTCTTTTTCGCAACTCAATGTTGTGACATTTTTTTAAAATGAAATTCGTTTTCATTTTTGATGTAACCGCCTCAAGGTTTTTCATGCAACTTGTTTTTCTGGAAGGAAGTGCAATGCTTACATAAAAATCCTTAACCACAACAGCCTCAGACTTCTTGAAAAAGCCAGCTAATAAACGTGTTTCACAATTTTAAATCCAACCTTTGTGCATGAAATTCCCAGAAATAAAATCATAAACCATGAAGTGAAGTTTTTTCTAAAATTATAATTTCTCTTTATAATTCGTGGTGAAAGTGAATTATGAAAAAGAAGAAAAAGAGACACCACACTAGATTTATCATATACAAAATTTATGAGAAAGATTTTCTCCGTCCTATTGATACCAGGAAAGATTGGAGAGGTTTTGGGAATTTTGGAAGGACACCACCAACCACCAACCAGGATGTTGTATTAGGGCATGGAAGAATACAGTAATATGTGAGGAGCTCCTCTCCAAAGAAAAAAAAATATTATTATTTTTCCTGGAGAAAAGAGCGTCGTGTCCGCCAACATTGTGCATGTACATATACATATACTTTTGAAGGCAGTTGACGTACAGAAAGAGAGGGAGCGAGAGTGGACTTTGGCGTTTTTCGCTTTCTCATGTGTTTTCTGCAAAAAGTGTGAATTTGAGGGTAGTGGAAGAAGAAACTTTTACTACTACTACCAACCACTACTACTAGAGGAACGTAAAAAGTAATGTATACGTGTATATATACATGAAAAGAAAGGGGTAGGAAAAAAAACCTGAGCCAGAAAAAAAAAAGTGGAGAAAGTAGGGAACGGTATTAAAAGAGGCACTGTCGGTTCTTGGTGCAGCATTGAATTGGACTATGGCATTACTGCCGGTCTACTATACTAAAAAACTAGAGTATAAATGTGTCAGCATATCGAACATGCGTGCTCTTTTCTCCAGGTTCCACACAATAACCAGGCGAAAGTTTCTCCACGAGAGAGTCCCCACCCCCACTTTCTCCATTTTGATCCTGAACTACAGAGAAGCATAAGCTCTGCCACTCTCTGGAAATAGTGTTCTACATAGTTGCTTTTCTTTTTTTTTCTTTTTGAAAACTCTCTCCTTCTCATCGTCATCGTCGTTGTCGTCGTCCTTCACGTCGTCGTCACCCTTTAGTTTGTGTCATTCTCTCTCCCAATTCTCTATCTCTCTTTCTCTATCTATCTACCTCTCTCCCTTCACACTTTTCATTTATTCCCCTTTATTTTTTTTTATCCATTGTTGACTCCCCTCCATCCTGGAGATACAAAAAAAAAGTTCCTCAAAAACTTGGAATCAACATGGATTGACTGAGTTCACTGGGTAAACTCTCTCACTCTCTCTGTTCCTATTATTTATTTTTTTTATTATTTTTTTTTATGTATATTATCCTTATTCTCTATTCCCTGTGATGACATCCAAATGCAATATCAACGACGTGACTTGGGCTCAAAGTCATTACTACTACTTCCACTACTCTCTGTGTGATCTATAACCTCTTTTTCGCTCGAGTCACTCCTTCAGTGACGGAGGGACCTTTTTTACCCTGACCGCAAAGGCGCTCAGTCAAAAAAAGTAAGTTGAACCAATTATATTATTAGTAGTGTCATAGTTAATTTTTACTCTTCAGTAAGTTGCTTTTTTCGGTGTGTGTAGAATCTAAAATTAAAGTTTGATCATGGGTGTGGGGAAATGAAGAAAGTGGAGAAAGCTGTGGGAGATTCAAAAAAAAAAAAAAGGAGAAAATCGTGGAGGGGAAGATAGGAGGAAAAAAAAGTTTTGTACATACAATGTAGGATGTAGGGCATATTTTTAGCGAGAAGGAATTTATTGATCGTTCGCCACATTTTCTATTTTTACCCATACATACCTCAAGATTTCATGTATTTTACCCATCTCTTGTGGTTGTTGTTTTTTCTCAAAAAAATGAGGATTTTTATGATGTGACCAAAAGGTATGGGGAATCCTCCTCCATTTAATGCTGTAACCTACTTTCCTTTTTGGGGGAAGAAAACATGTGTACTTAACGCTATTTATTTTCTCGGGAACGATTACTACAGTCATGTGGTTTATTTTAGGACTAATGATTCCTTCCTACTCATATGACATTAAATCACGAGATGGTTTTCAGTTCTTTTTTATCTCCTCCATTCTTTCACACACCACTGTAGTTTTTGGGAGGAAATTAGAATTTATGTCCTAAAAGTACTACTATTTTATGCTTCCCAACGACCTACCTAGGTGCTTGGGAATTTCTACAATCATGGAATAATAATGACCATACAAGGATTTGCAAAAGTTCATGGCTTTAACAAGTATATTGACATGTGTGAGGCGGTCTTTTGAAAGCGAATCGATAACCCAAGAGAACACTTGTGAGTGTGTGAGAGTGTGTGTGTGTTAATTAATAGTTTTGCCATAGCTTTGAATAAGTATCCATCCATAATAATAGTATAGTATGGTACAGTGTGGTAAATCTTGTAATACCTTTGGATTCTTCGGGTTTTCGGCAAGGTAAAACTATCACGAAAGCCTGAGTGAGACGAGGTGTTGAAGAGGAAAGAACATTATTGAGGTAGATTTAAATTCCACGAATTTTCTCTTTAATTTCCTGTTCACCGAAAGTGCTTTTCATGTACCGCGTGCATCCTTCCACTGTCGGACGAAAGTCCTAGGTAAATGAAATTCTTGGATAGTACAGGGAAAAATTCATTTCACGTTTCATAAATGGTCCTCTGTTCATATATACGGCGCTACTTTTACCTTATAGTGATATACTACTAGACTCCGGGGAATAAAAAAAAAAGGAAGAAATTCTCCCTTGGACAATTTTTTTTCTATAATCTTGTGATTTACCCCAAAAAAAATTTTTTATGCTAGAAATCTACCATTTAGCACCAACTCCGTCTCTATTGTAGGAGTTCTCCATTGAAAATCATTTGTATGCAAGTATTTACCCAAAT
Source organism: Disparrhopalites patrizii (assembly GCA_034698585.1). NCBI lineage: Eukaryota > Metazoa > Arthropoda > Collembola > Symphypleona > Sminthuridae > Disparrhopalites > Disparrhopalites patrizii. The sequence continues at coordinate 26,582 of JAQGBT010001172.1, forward strand.
TCCTGGACAAATTCAAATTTTTCAAGTGAATTTTTCGATGAAATGGCTAAAATGGGGAAAGGTAGATATATATATGAGTGAATGGGGAAAAAGTTCTAAAAATTATCAGCATGCCTCCAAGTTTTCCTCGTGTCATCCAGAGATTTTCAAGGTTTTCCTTTCATAAACGAAGGCAGTCGATTTTTTGGGGAAGCAACCAGAAAAAAAAATACGGAGAGTTGGAAGAGGATTCCGAGTTGTCATCATTATTTATATTAAGGAAATTCTTTGGACAATAGCGTGGAGAATGTGAGAAGTGGTACTACTAGTAGTCTTAGCTTCGGAATTTTTTTTTTGTTGTTGCTTGGAAAGGGAAAATGAAGTGGGCTTTGTGATATGTTCATGGACCTCTGTATATCCTTATGCATACATATGTACATACATGTGCTAGGCCATACAAGTAATTGTGCGGGGACTTCTGGGGCATAGATTCCTCATGGCCAAGCCCAAGGTTGCCTCTCCAATTTCTAGCTTGGATGTAAGGGATTCTGTAAATACTACTTGGGTATTAGTTCTTCCTCTAAATTATTCCAGTACAACAAAAAAAAAGGAACGCTTTTTTTTCTGTCGACGAAATGTGAAATTCAAATGTTAACAGGAGGAGCGGTTGTTTATTTTTTCCTCCAAAAAAATACAGCCTTTGGCATGCTCCTGGAAAAAATTATTTCCATGTCTTCGAATCTTGTGAGGATACTGATGTGCATCATTCCAGTACAAAGAGGGGGAGATGAAGGGTTAATAGGCGTACAAAAAGCATGGGAAAAACTTTGGATGCGCTTTGAATTGTATGCTCAAAAGTATTATATGAGAGAAAGTCAGCATGGTGGCATGGACAATCATTGTTTTCTCATCAATGGAAGGTGAAGGGAGCGCTACTGCAGATGAAACCTGTAAAATCTGACTCGTGACAAGGGAAACGTGAAGAAATCCTTTGTATGTGTTTGTATGCGAGAGAAAACTTTCTGGGAATTGATGATCCGACTCAAGGCAATTTCCCTTGTAATTCAACATCAAATTGACGGAGCGCCCCACAAAATGTGGGGGCGTCTATGATTGGATTCAAAACTCGGGCTTATTTCACGTTTACTCGTAGTAATAGTATTAGTAGTAGTAGTAGAATCAAGTTACACACACAAACACAAGAACGTGGAGGCGTTCACAATGCCTCACGGTACTGACCTTTCATCCGCGCATCTCCTTCTCAATGCAAACGCAAACAAACAGCACTTCTGACAGGCATTTTAAAAGTTTAAGAGATGTTCCTTTAGTGTGTCAAAGGGATCTGGTTCTGACTGGGTCTAAACAATCAGCAATGCAATTTCACTGTAAAAGGACAAATTTGATTTTGTTTAATATTTATAAATTACTATTTGTAACCCCCAATTTATATTAGCCGAGTCGGCAAATATATATATATGGATTTTCTATAGAAATTTTGTGGGTCAATACAATTTTGAGGAGGTACCCTTTACTCACATATTTTTTGTATGGGCAGAACATCGGACATTGCTCAATCCTTTGGGTTTTTTAAAAATAAAATCCGCCATGTTTTTGGATTTAGTGTCAAACAAAAGAAAAGAATGGGAAAAGTTCTCCTATCGGTTATATTTTTCTCTCACCTCCCTAACAAATCCTTCTCCGGGACTAAGCCACGGGGAAATTTCAAATACCAGAGGTGAATACTGATTTATTTCACGCGTGGTCAGTTTATAGATTTGTCAGAACTGAATCAAATAGCTAAATGTTGGGAAGAATAATAATAAAAAAAATGTCCGAAGTACTGGCCATTCTCTCTCACTCTCCGGGTAGCCCGTAGTTTTTTTCCGTTTGTATATGTACGACTGACATATTTAGCGGCATTGATTCAAGTTTGCAAACGCACACAACTTTTGTGTAGTAACGTGCATAAAGTATTTGACCCATTTAAAGTTCTTTTCCTCGTCGTGGTAAAACTCTGTTTTTTTTTACATGGTTTTATTACATTGGTTGACGAAAACAAAATGTTTGCCGTTGGATACTCCAACAACCACCACGAAGACCACGTAACTTTGGTTATTTTCTATGTACACTGTAGCCCGTCGGACATATGTAGCACAGTGTGGGTAGATACACATGTTGTCGTAAGTAAGTACCTTGTAATCACTTAGCAAGTTCAGAGGGAGAGATATTGATTTTTCTCTGTGAGTAAATGCTGCATGAGTTTCTGTCATGTCTCATTGTGTGTATAATCAGATAGTCAAATATATGTGGACTGGAGGTACGCGTAAATTCGTTTAACAACAACCTCTATAAAAATATAAATTAACACATACAATATTGGTTCTCGCAGACTCTCGAATTTTTTCCTTCTGTCTCTCTCTCTCCTCCTCGCTCTCTCTCTCCATCTCTCCATCTCTCCCATCTCCTCTCTCCTCAACGGAATGGAAGTCAGACAAGTATGACGGTGTGATGTGAATAAATGCCGCATCTTTCCCACATCCATTTAAGGGGGCAAATGGAGAGCTGAAAACTCAGATCCACATTCTCTCCGCTTTCTCTTTCCTCCTTTCTATGACTTTCTCCGTCTCCATCCTCTCACTCACTGGCATTTCTATTACTTTATCTGGTTCCCTTCCCGATTTGCTCCCCCGTTTTCCTTCATTGCCCTTCTTTCCCCGATTCCTCACAGATTCCTTCTGTTCCTTCGTATCTGTGCCTCTACCTTTACATACACTTCCCACTTATTTTTCGTACATTCTTGTCTCTTGTCCGCTGGCTTCTCTGACTTTTACCTTCCGTCTGTGGCATTTGTCTCTCCGTTTCTGTGTTTCTTTGGATTTCTACGAATCTGCCTTTCTCATTTCCAATCTCTCTTTCTATCTCATGAGGTTCCTTTCGTTGTCGACAATTCCTGCTTTCTCTCCCTCCAATTCTCTCCTTTTTTGTTTCTACGTCCTTTCCTGTCCTTCTCTCGCTCTCTTTCGTTCTCTCTCTCTCTCTCTCGGTGGTTCTACGTCTCCCAGTACAAACATATGTATGTGTAGTACGTCGTTTTGCCCATAATATCTAGTGTACAGATGCACGGTGCCAAGATCGGAATTCTGGGGAATCTCCTCTGGTAGACTTCCATAAATCTTGCTTAGGACTATAGACACTTGAAAGTTAGAGTAAAAGGGCTGTTTTTTTTTGGTATTGTCACCACTGTGAAGTCTTCAACGTGCTAACCATGACAATCAATTACGTACATGGAAGATATAGTCCTATAGAAATAATTCTATTGGAGTCACGTACAATGCGAGACAGAGGGAACCCAGCAAGCACAAAGTGCCGTCATGTGATTATTCCTTGTGCATCTGCAAATATTGTGGCCATTTCTTGTCTCTCTCTCTCTCTCTTCCTTTCTTCCTCTCCGTCCCATTCTCTCCCAACTTATTTAGGTCATCCATCTCTATATATGTTCATCCAATTCTGTATTTAGTCATTTTACATCTCCATTTGTTGGTTCCTTCCCTGAATGTGAGAGCCTGTGGTAGATGTTTGTAGAGACACATAAGTTGGCTCTGAAGTCAAGTCAAATTTTTGCAAACTCGTGAGATATGTTTCCTTCGCCCTGGTGCTTCCTGTAAGTACCTGGCCACTGACAGCGTAAATTTCCCTTCTCCGCAGAGAAAGTCCCAACGGGGGAAGCTTTAGTGTCACAATTTTCATTTCACAAAGTAACTCAGGTTAGTAAGCATAAGGAATTGAAGGAATACACAAGATTTTTTCCCCCACTCTTGTACATCCAATATAACGGATTACTTGACTTAAGTACTCAAGAGTTTTATCACAAGGAAAAAGGATTTGTTATATCTGGAAACTAATAAACACATTTCAACTTTTAATTTCTGCCAGTCTGAAGGAAAATAAGTTTTTGATAAGTTAAGACACTCATGTTTCTAGGGAGAAAAAAATATTCTGCATTGTATGAGGTAGCACCATAAATGTTTTTGCACACAAAATTTCATCTTCCGAAGCTCATCTCGTTCAAATGCATAGGTCTATAGGAATATGTCTGAGGTTTGCAGAAGAAAAAGAAAGATGTGGAGAAAGACTGTCAGAGAGGGAGGGAGGGTCAGAGAGCAAGAGAAGGCTAGGGAGTGTCAAGAACCGAGAGAGTCAGACAAGAAGATAAGAGAACAGGTCTGGCAGGCAGCAAGAAGCCCGGGAAAGTTTTTAGCATGACTTTTGCCAATTTCGTTTCACTTTGTTCATCAAGAGTGGTGAAACCTCAGTTTTACTCAGCCTTAAAATAATTATACTTATTCAAAAAATACCCTCCCCACTAATGTCTGTAGTTATACTAGGCAGAGTAGTGTATAGAGACAGTAAAAGTAGAGAGATAGATTACTTTTACTTGAAGACTCTAGTTAATTCAAAAGGACGTGTGTGTAGACGCAAATGAGATTTTGAGCTATGCAATTTTCTAAAATATAATTTGATTTGCAAAGAATATGAAAAGCACTTCTGTCCCTGCCGAGGCACAAATGACGTTATTTTTGCTATATATACATATGATCCACCTATTGATGTTGCACTTACTATGTTGTACAATTATGTACCGAGCGTGAAGTAAAACATTTGATCATCTCCGCGCGGCCCTAATGCACTAAATGATCATTTCCATTCCTCCCTAATGTAAAAAATGAGCAAATCCACAAATTTGCTCATTTACTTTTACAAATCCACAACTTTGGCTAAATTCGTTAAAAGAACTAATAAAATTGTACTCGTGTCTGTATTATACAAGAATTATTTGAGAAATTTTGAATCAACAATTCGTGGCAGCAATCAGTAGATCAGTATCAATTCAGGAATACCAAAAATATTATTTTTCAGTACCTGAAATACAGCAGTAAGTTGAAAATGTGTAAATTGTCGATGTGTGGATTTTAGCCTGGTGTGATTTAGAGAGGAATGGAGATGATCATTTAATGAATCTAGGCCACGCGGAGATGATCAAATGTTGTGCTTCACACTTGACATACATACATACAGGCTCACACACGTGTATGAGGAATAAAAACATGTATGTACATATGCATAGAAGAGTCGTAAATATCTGCCAGAGGTAATTAGGATGTATTTGCTTCCCTACCTTACCTGGCCACGGTGACTAAAATCGACTACAACGTGGTCGTCTCTAAAATATAAACTAATTATATTTATATTACATTCAGTTTTCCTAACAAATCTCGTTATCTTATTGATTGTGTGATGAAACTGATGACAAACTTGAAGATGAGATTCACAAAAAAAAGTATACTCGCAAAATCCTCTTACTACCATTCTCAACTTTTGCAAATAATTTATTTCAGCCTCACTGCCTTTCCGTTTTTTTTTCTTTCTTTCAGGCTTTTCATTCTGAATTTTCGTTTCCCTCACTTTTCTCTTCATATTTCTGCCTTTCCTTCTCTTTCTTCCAATATTTCATTCTCTCTCTATGGCTCTGAATTTTCGTCTCCCTCTAACTTTCTCTGTTTTCTTCTCTCCATTTCTACCTGCCTCTCATTGTATCATTGAGTTTCTCTCTCACTTTCTCCTTGCCTTTCTATCTCTATTTTTCGGTCTGCCTCTTCCACTTTCTCCTAGTGTTTCTCTCTTATTTGTCTTTTTCTTTCACTTTCTGCTTGACTTTTTCTCTCACTTTCCCCTCGTATTTTTCTCTCTTTTTTTGTATTCCCATCTTTTCCATTTATCATTATCTTTCTATTATTTCCCCCCCCCCTCATTTTATCGGGTTCTTTCTCTCTCTTGTCTCTTTTGTTTTCCTCCCTGAGTTTCTCTTTCTCTCTCTCCCGCTCTCATTCTGTAGTAGCCTTCATCTGCAATTTGAGAGAGTGGTCGTATAATAAGTTTATCATCTCCCTTGTAATTTGGCCCAGTCTCTTCCACGTTGCGCTGGAGTCTACACACATTAGTCACATGCCCAAGCATTTCTCTTGGTGCTTCACATGAACTCCGGAAATTTTGTCTCCGACAGTCGTATATAAGCTGTGGTGAACATTAATAAAATATCACAAGGGGCTGTACCCCACCTATTGAATTTGTAGTGTCGTCACTGTATTTCCCCGTAAGAAATAACACCCGTTGTACCTTTGTGCTATTTTACTATCACTATCACAACGAAACTTGAGTGTTTGTTTACCTCTTTGCACCCAGCTACTATAACGCCCAGTACGAAAATACGTTGTAAAATAATTCCTGTCGGTTTTTTGGGGGAACCGCACATCGACAATTAGGCGGCTGGCGGAGTGTATAGTTTTCTTCTGTTCCCTATTATACCGTCATCATTTGGCGTAGCAGCTTCTATAATTGCAAGTGTAATATAAAGGTACACATTAGTTGCTACCTGTCCACATGTTGTGGGTGCGAAACCTGGGGAGAAAATAGTGGAGGAAAATAAACCACAAGTGCAAAATAAGGTTACGCACTGCCCTCGGAGACTAATTGCTGGTAATTATCTCGGTCATTCGCTACAAAATGGGGCTCATCATTTCCTTCTGTGTTTGTATGTTTTGTAGTATGCATCGTGTATAATATTACGGGGAGGTAGTGTACGTGGATGGGAATAAAAAAAATGGGGAAAGTCTAACTTAGCAGAAGTGGGTAGGTATTTTTGACTACGCTCAAGGTCATAAAAGTTGCGACCTTGGGAAGTTTTAAAAAAAATTAGTCGTTCTGTCTTCCTCTAAAAAGTAATTAAGCCAACGAGCGGAAGAAATTGTTTTGCGAAGTTGATCAGTGGAAACAGGGACAAAGTTAATGCTTGAGCAGATTTGGGTGGGGTAAATGGAGACCAAGTTCATGAGAGCTCCTACTCTGTAGTCAAATGTATGTATAATAGGTATAGATACACACACATGTATGTACATATATACATTTAATTTTATATATACAAATGTATGCAAGTCTCAGGGCACAGTTTGAGCAACATGGGAACGGTAGTTTTCTAGTCAAATAGTAATTTTCCTCTTTTTAGTATTCACCATTCTCTTTTACTTTTATGACTTTTCTCTTATCCCGTGAAATTACGTTGAATTCTCTCCTCTCCCATATCATCTGTATACTTACAGATATTCAGTTCTTTTAGGTACTACTACTGGGGTATGTTGCAAAATTTTTTTTTTTTAAACTGGATTAATCCTATATGGAGTGACATTTTTTTGGGACCTCATCATCTTTTTCTTGGTTTTCTAATCATATAACGTCCAAAATTTAAGACGAGAATAACATGGAACGACTGCCCATATAATTTCATATCATGTTCGTGCTGATTACTAAAATCTTTTTTTTCTTCCTCCCTGGGAAAGGGAGGTAATTCATGGATAAAATCAGGAGATAATTCCTTCTTTCTAAACCAAAGAGATTCGTTATTACTATAGAGAAGTTGTACGGCCTGCTATATCAGGTGTATCTATACATTGATATCTGCTGGGAACATCTTTTAATTCATGGAGCAACTCCATAATACTTTCTGACCCCTCATCTATCAAATTATTTGCCTTGGCTCAGTGAGTTCAAAATCTCGAGTGTGGAAAATGGGATGAATTTAATTTGGGAGTTTTTTATTGTTGGGAAATCACACTTCCACATACAAATGGCTTTTGTTTCTTGAAAATTTCAAGTCCTCGTAATTTACGAGAGACAAGCTTTGTGCTTTCATTTCCCGGGTGAGTGTGTAGTGGCTTACAGAGAAAGAGAGAGAGAGAGAGAGAGAGGAAAGAAGGACCATGGCATTTCTAGAGAGCATGGTCTGCGGTGATGCCTTTAAAGGAAAGCCAAGAGCAAACATACCACCACACATTGGGTATATTTTACCATGTATAGAAATTAATAGATATCGACCCTCTTCTGGCTTTCTCCTTCCCTCTCTTTCTCTCTCTCTCTCTCTCTCTCTCTCTCTCTCTCTCTCTCTAGAGTCTTCTTTTAAAATCATGTGTATTATTGTACGCCCGTACTATACATGTATGTACTTGGGAGATAATTCGAATTGATTCTGCTTCCTCTGGGATATCACAAACTTTCTCCTTTCTTCAGCAACTTTTCTCTCACTTTCTCTCTTTCACTTTCATCCACCCTCTCCTCATGTCCTCCTCTAGCATCCAAAGGAGTCTCCACATTTGTTCTTATGCAGTTGGCATGAGCCAGTGATTGTCATTCTAGGATTACAAAGTGTTGATAATATGATTGTGTGCGAATTAGAAAATTAATTAAATTCCTTTTTGTGTGTCTGTGTGTGTGTATTTGTTGTTCCACTATACTTCTTGTTGTTACTAGTGCGTCTCTTTCGTGCATGGAATGCATTATAAGCTTCATTATTCTTCCAACTTTACGTATAAATGTCAAGCTCACAAAGGCAACTCTGTTAGAGAAAGGGAGTTGGAGATAAAGGGTGGGATAGAGGGAGAAAGGGAGAAAGGGTTGAGAAGGGGAGATTGCTTTGGTGGGTGAAAAAAAAAAGATCTTTTTTTTTTGGCGAGGGAGGGGAGGGGGAGGTGTATACATAGGTGTTCATGGTGGATGGAAGTTGATTATAAGTTTTTAAATGACCCAGTCCCGGAGAAAATTATGACGTATCCTAAAGGTCGGAATGGGAAGCAATGAAATTAAACGAACTAACGATATTTATATGTTACTTTCATGGATTTTATAGTGTCGTATAAACTTGGAGGGGAGAGTTGGGT